>JAOPHQ010006541.1:15000-222500 GCA_030340625.1 Merluccius polli
TTTGTCTACTTGCGCAAATCAGTTTCTCAGGCTCTAACATAGTGGGACTGCAGGATCCAAGATTAATATTGGAGCAACTGCAGGTTTGTAAGAACCGGCTAAGGCGCAGGGTAGCTATAGGTTATCAGAGGTGAGAGGTTAATAAATATTACACATTTCATATTTACATATTCGGTGTGGTAGCTGTTTTAATTTAGGGCACGGCGACGACACGCTGAAACCGTGTGGGGAAAACAGTATTAAGTATTCACCATTCAGTTTTCCCACCCCAGTCAGGGATGTGTGGGCGGCGGCGGCTCGGGAGAGCGCTAAGCCACTAAAGAGGTCGCAGGTTCAATCCTCTTCTGCATAGAGAGCGATAACTGGGTTAATAAATGAGAAACTATAAATAAAAAATGTGCCTTATTGTATTCTGACGCTATTTTGTGTCTAGAAACAATAGCAACGGGGACTTTCCAAATACGGTCAATGCAATCAAATGATTGGAGAAAAAGAAACAAAATCAAAATTTGCGCTTCCGCTGATGACAGAAACGGAAGCACGGAAATATGTCTTGTGTGCCAACCACGTCGACAACCGAGTGATCTCACTTCAAAAGACGCAATGGATACGTGTGCCTTTGTTGTGATGCAGGCGAGAGAGGTAAGGGGTTTATTTATTCATTCATTTTTACATTCACATTCCATGTTCCTACACAGGCAGACTGCAGTATCTGCCTTTTTGGGGTCATAGGTAAAAAAATATATTGGGGATTTTGTTTAAGGCAAATATTAGTTATTGAATCATTGAATCACCCACACCTCACTTTCTAATCCTTTCTACTATCTCTCTTCCTCCCACAGCGTAACCCTGGCTGGCTCCAGTCCACCTTAGAGACGGAGCAGCAGTAGTAGCAGTACTTACATTGTCACCGAGCGTTGACTCCAGGTGTCGGTATTAGACACTACAACCGTCAGACAATACGGCTCAGCCCGTGATTCCCATTACTCCTGAACCCATTACGCGTGATTCATCGTTAATAATTATTAATCTTACTCGGAAGTGACAGGGCTTTACTTTCAGCTGTGAGACATAGTTCTGAGGAATGGAGTTACGCAATATAAGCCTCTCCCTGCTCGGCCAGCACGTCAACACACACACACACACACACACGCACACGCACACACGCATGCAGACACACACACACACACACGCATGCAGACACACACACACACACACACGCACACGCACACACACACACGCACACACACACACACACACACACACACACACACACATGCACACACACACACGCACACACATGCATTGCAGACACACATACACACACACATGCACACACACACACACACACACACACACACACATGCACACACAGATGCACACACACACACACACACACACACACAACACACACACAATGAGACACACACACACACACACACACGCCTCCTTCCATCACTGAAGGGAGACAGACGTGTGTAATGAGCACTGTGCAGGTCACTGTGGTCTGGAGACACTCTGGATGGCCTCCCAGAGACACACACGTCAGGATTAAGACTTTAGATCAGTAATATTGAATGGATGTTTTTCTAAAGTATGTTAGCGTCCATTAACGCTCAATTTAAAAAATCTTGCACACGCAACTCGCAGCTCCTGTGTTGTACTTTTTGTCAATGGGCAAATGTAAAAAGGTACATTGATTAGGAATGAAGTGCCATTTTCAACACACAATTAGGTGTTATTCCTACTGTGCTCTCCGGTGATTATATGTTTGCTGAGAGATCCTCAGCTGCAGGGGGGCCGGGGTTGTGTGTGTGGAGGTACTGTGTTCATACAGAGGTACTGTGTTCATACAGAGGTACTGTGTTCATACAGAGTGACTGTGTTCATACAGAGGTGTCCGATTATGACAGTACTGTACTCTGTGTGGAGTCTGGATTAAGGCTGGCGTGGCGAAGCTGATAATGTCCCCCAGTGATTTACACTGAGTTGTTTTTTTTGCTAGGTCAGACACACACGCGCGCAGGCACACGCGCACACACACACACACACACACACGTACGTGCACACACACACACACACACACACACACACACACACACACACAGCACATAGTTTTTGCTAGGTCAGAGGGTCTGTGAATACACAAACACATATACACAAAACAATTACTTGGACACATGCATCAAATTACTCACTGAGATCCACACACACACACACACACACTCTTATGCGCGACACACACACACAACGTTGTGTTTTTTGCCAGGTCAGTCTATGAATAAATACACACAGACACGCAGTCCAGTCTCCTGACCTGACCTGACCTGGCTCCTGAGTCCTCCTCCGTCTCTGCTGCTGATTAGCGGACCGGGAGGGAGGGAGGGAAGAAGGGAGGGAGGGAGGGAGGGAGGGAGGGAGGGAGGGAGGGAGGGAGGGAGGGAGGGAGGGAGGGAGGGAGGGAGGGAGGGAGGGGAAGTGTCCCCGTAGACAAAACCAACGGCCTGCTAGCGCCCACTCATCTTCCCTCCTCTTACTCCTCCCACTCCCCCCCCCCCCCCCCCCCCCCCCCTCTCCTCCCTCCCCCCCCCCCCCCCCCCCCCCCTCCTCGACCCTGACTGCTTGCAGGGCCAGGGGGAGGCTTTGTCCTGCTGACGCCTGCCTGGATGTCAGGATGTGGTGGTGCTCGGCCATGATTTAGAGCAGACGCAGACGCGTGTGTGTGTGTGTGTCATTCTACTAAGGTGTACTCCACATGCGAACCTACCCGCGTCTGTGTGTGTTGTCAAATCACACACGCACACCTCTCTCAGGGGTGTTTGAGGAACAACTGTCCCAGCAGACACTGGCTCAGGGTTGAACTCCGCAACGCTCTTGTTTGGAAGCAGGGGCTAATAATGGACAGATTTTTGTATTTTCTTTGGATAATACACGGAGAAACACAATGTTAGGAAATGATGTGAAATATGAGCTCGGCCGCAGGACTGTTGCTGACTAAGCATCCATTTTTCACATGACTATGGAGAGTTATAACAGAGGGTTTCTTTTTTCGTTTTTTAACCTTCATTTATCTGGCGGGGATAACTCGTTTTTGTGTTGCTTCGTATCTCATTACCTGATTGTTTATGGCCACTCAACAGATTCTGCGATTAATTTAGAGTTCGAACCCACAACTTACTTTTCAAAGGAATAAAATAAAAGGTACTTTACATTCACAGACACTGAATTTATACCGTCAACCTTCCAGTCTGTCCTTGTCTCTGGGCAAGTCTCCGAGGAAGACCCAGTCTTGTGAGTGTCTCAGAAAAAACGTCACACCGCTGTATTATATTACATATAATATATAATATATTACACTATATTGTATGAGTAAAGCAGCTAAAGATACGCTAATAGCGAGTTGTCATCTAATCCATCTAGTCCAGCTAATCATCGAGAGTAGTGCCTGTGGTCACGTTTCTCATTACGACATGTACAAACAAACGGAAAAAACGGCGAGAGTCATTAAATGAGGAAGTCCTCCTGCCACCAAATGTTGGACTTCCTTTTTATCTCGGGTCTGCGTTGCCACTCCTCTGCAGGGTGCGGCTGGCTGTTTCTGGCCAGGAGAGAGGGGGATAAACTTTATCCATCCCCCAGGGGGGGGAATTCATTTGCCATCACACAACGAGAGAGAAACGAACAGCAAATCACTGATAAACAACATAGCAGCACATTGAAAGAGTACAGTACATTACAGCGGACCATTCACCTCTTAACTACCACCCCCTTTTTTGAGAGTTTCCGCCTGAATGACATGTCTAAATATAGCAGCTTATAACTCAGCCCCTGACCACATTTATGCCAGTGGTATCATTGGAAATGCCACACCTTTTCAATTAAAAATATGAACATAAATACAACATAAAATGATGGATTTATACCGGACTGCAGAGCAATTTTTCCCGGGAATGAATGCTGATTGTAACCTTTCCCACGGAAGACTAAAGCCAGATGTTAGTGGGATTTTTTGTAAAGGGGTTACAGAGAAAGACACAGACACACTCACACTTACACACACACACACACTGTCTAGCATTAACATTTCCAAAACAAGCAAACCATAATAAATAATAAGGATACTGGTCACTGTTCTCTGTAATTCCATGAAGTCATATCACTGACTGAACAGTTAGATAGACATTGCATGAATCACACAAATGCACGCGCATGCACGCACACGCACACACGCACACACGCACACAAAGAGGTAGACACAGAGGCAGACACACTTATCCACACACACACACACACACACACAGACTTTTTTTTATTTCCCACGTTTATGTCTGATGTTATTATGTCTTTTGTAGTATTTGTTGTGTTTTGTGCACTGCACAAATGTTTGATTATCAGGATGTTGGGACCAAAGGCACAGAGCTTAATAAGTGCTTTACTTCCTGTCTTCGGAGAAGCTGTAACAACTTGCCCGGGCTTCGGAGAAACCTTCTTCTTTTGTTCCTAAACGTGGAGGTAACAGTAAACACGGCAGTTACCGAGTGTGTCACCACTTGTTCAATGATCTCTGCTCATCTCTGCTCTTATGCAACAGCGTCTGGTTACGTCTTTCCCTCCATTCCGTTCTGTCCTTTAAGAGAGGGATGGTTTCCCTGGCACACAGACAACTGATCTTACAGCAAAGACACAGCTGTTTGTCCCTAGGGCTTACCAAGGAAATGGAGTTACTTACAGGTAGTGACACACACACAACCGACCACGCACCACAGATTGCTGAAGTGAGATTTTATACAACGTGGTTGTGTGATAAATGCTATGAATCTGCGAGTGTGCGTGTGTGTGTGTGAGAGTGTGTGGGTGTGGGTGTGTGTGTGTGTGTGTGCGTATGTGTGTGTGTGTGTGTGTGTGTGTGTGTGCATGTGTGTGTGTGTGTGTGTGTGTGTGCGTGCGTATGTGTGTGTGTGTGTGTGTGTGTGTGACTTTATGTAGGACTTTATGAAAATGCAATACTTTTGACATTTTTCACATCCTCTTTTGCATCTCTGCATGTTTTTGGCCAATGCCAAAAAAAGACATATGGTACCTACATTCTCACAAAGATGCTGATACATTATCCACATGGACTCCTGGTTCCTTAACACACATATACACAATGTGCATAGTGGGCGGCAACAAGCTACAGGGTTTGATCGCAAATGTCCGCAAGCCTACCTGTAGGCAACCATGACTAGATGAGCAACCACCTTGAGCAACCTCCTACCTGCTCCCTAATGACATGTATCTGAAACGACTGTCGTTGTGGATCAAAGTGTCAAACGACTAAATAGCAATACGCAAATTCAGCCTATGAGATTAAAGCCATCCATCAACAAAGATACGTGTCTCAACAAATACTAGGTTAGTCACTCACTTCATGTGTGTTTAAAGATGTTTAAAAACACACATATCCCTTCGTGATATGTGTGTGGGTTTAAGCATGTTTAAACAAAGCATATCATTAAGCATGCGAGTATGATGACGAATGTGTGCACGCACAACCACACATAGTAGTAAAATCAGCAATAAAGACACTATGTGACCATTAGATCTCCCAGTGTGAAAGATATCGCGAAAGCCACTCACATTAATGACTTCCGCCGAAGCCCGGTTTTCCAGGTATCGGCTATCAGCGAGAGGGGCCCAGGCTGCAACACAGCTATATGACCTTGTTTACCTCTCTGCCTTGTCGCCGATATCTCACTGTGCATGCAATCTAGAAGCTCCTGTGTTTTCGTTACCTCAGAATGAGCCCTTTATATGTACATGGGGAGCGGGTCCTCTTCCACGGAAGCCGCCATGTTGCACCGCCATGTTTCTACAGTAGTCCAGAACGAACAAACGATTGGGAGAAATCAAGTATAGTTCAGTACAGGACTGGAGCTGAAAGACGGCGACGCAGGACTTTTACTTTCTGAAGCAGTTTTACCACCACCATGACCGTCAGCACATTTCCCCGTCCAATTCAGTCATCCATATTCATCCACATTCATCCACACGTCGTCAACCCTGAAGCAGATGTCAGTGACTATTTGTTGAAGAGAGGGAGGACGAGAGAGACGGCAAATTTATGGCGAGATCAGAAGTCTAGGGGAGGTGTGGGGAATTGTTTGAAGATATAACTGTTGGCTCATGTGTTATTTCCTTTCAGCTGTTCGCTGTGTATTTAAATGTCCTTCAGATGTAAACATAGTGACATGAGATGAGACAGGAAGACAAACTCGGCATGCATGGCTCCATCTGACCAAAAGAGCCAAGTTGGCATACATGCACACACACACACACACACACACACACACACACAAGCAAATGCACGCACATGGACCCGCACACACACATACACACAAGCCTGATTACACACACATGCACACACACAAACACATATTCATCCAAAAATAGTTAAAATCTTAAATCACATGGCTTAAACAAATGTCATCCAGGAATATAATCAGCAGGAAAAGTGTCCACATTGCCAGGGACCGGCTCCATCTCTCCGAGGACGGGTCCTGGAAGATCCAAGAAAAGGCACGCTATTTAACGAGCGGCCCACGCACTGCCACTCAGGGTGCAATAAACCGCTTAAACGCACATATGGGAGCGGCCATCAAACACACCAAACCAGAGATAACATTTCTGAATGAAATGGGTAAGTGTGTTTGTGTGTGTGTGTATGTGTGTGTGTGTGTGTGTGTGTGTGTTTGTAGGAAAATGCCACTTGCTTCAACGGTCTGACGACATGCCAGGTCTCGCAAGATTCATATCGAGCTCAAAAGAGAGTTATATGAGGATAACAAGACAGAGAGCCGGATGTACGTTTTAAGTAAACAGAATCAATGAAACCTTACTCAACAACAACATAACACTGCAATCCATGGATAAACCAGGGAGGCCCCACCAAGCACTGGCGACCCCCCGCCTGAGCCCAATAAAGGCTGTGCATATGAATCCAGGGTCCGAGGTCTGATGCAACCTGCAGCAAGAAGACAGGCTCCTCCGCTTCAGCTGACATGACCATCCCCCCCCCCCCCCCACCAACACAGACGACTCAAGTCAGCACAACACACTCACACTATTGATGTGAAGCTATAAATAGGCCCACCTGTCTGCTTTCAGTTCTCCACATCGTGTTCAGTTAGTTTATTACAGGCAGTTGTTAATATAAAAAAATGACTTCATAGCATCCATGGACGAAACGCGGCAGCAATAACACACTAACAGCGTTACGTTGTCGTTTCATAACAGCAAAGCCTACAGTTCACTTTGAAGGGAAATGTGTAGTCTTTATAATTGTTCTGATTGTACTATACGCTCAGCTACAATGTAACCGGATGACGAACATCATTTCTGGTTGTCGATGCATCTGCCTGGAATTGACAGTGTTGACAAGATCCTACATAAGACAACACAATAGGCATATAATGAATGGATATTACTAACCCAAAAAATAATTGTACTTTTTAATTAATCATATTTTGGATAATTATTATGAATAAAATTATATAATTATTATGAATATAATTATTTTGTGCTATTATTATTTTTGTATTGTTTTATTATGATTATTATGTCAATGATTCTATAATAATAATAAGAATAATAATACTAATAATAATAACAATAATAATAATAATAATAATAATAATAATAATTATTATTATTATTATTATTATTATTATCCAACAATAACAAATAAGGAACTGTAAGACAAGAGTGATATATCTGTTGACGTAAAAGTCAGGCACATTAGACCCCAGCTACCAGAATCAGCTCACTGCTGGCATGTCACCACATATTTCTGCTGGCTGTAGTTAACACGGTTTGTTCAGCGAATAAAGGGCATGGGGCGTGTGGTGTAACAACAAGCCTTCACACACACACACACACACACACAAACACATGTTACCAACTGATAAATACAAACACCCCATTCAGAAGAGAGAGAGAGAGAGAGAGAGAGAGAGAGAGAGAGACAAAGAGAAAGAGAAAGAGTCTGGTTTGTGTTTGTTGGATAGCGTCTTAACAACAATGTCAGTCCGGTAAGCTTAATTCTAGGAATGCGGTGACTGGGTGCGGACGTTCAACAAAGCCAAAAATATTAGTTCACATTGGTATCAATATCAGTGCCTTTAATGTGCATCTCTAGTTGACATTGGTACACTTAATTATTTTAATAATTTGTCTCAGCAATGCTTGATGTTTCTTTGAAGTGTCTATTTGGTCCATTGTCCTCTTCTTTTGGTTCACATGGCGTTCTTGTCCAACTCATAGGACAAAAAAATTCAAAGACTCAACTTTTGTCTTCACATGAAGTGATCTTGCACTGTTGCATTGTATTGTTGTTTCTGTGTCTTGTCTGGTATGTTGTCTGTCTGGTTGCATTTTATGATGGATTGAATGTGTAACTGGCTGCAACCAAATGTCCAAGTCAAGTCAAAAAATGGACTTGACTTAACTTGGTCAGACGAAAATACAATGTGGTTCATCTCAATGTGCTTTTTAGGCCATGCAGAGAGGAGGGGAGGGGGAGGGGGGTGTTGATGTAGGCATGACTCACTTGTGGAAGCAAGTCAATGGTGGACACCAACAGGAGGCTGTGGAGAACAGAGTCAGCACTCACATGCACGCAAGCACGCACAACGCGCACACACACACACACACACACACACACACACACACACACACACACACACACACACACGCACACACACACACACACACATTTACAATGACCTACATTCATCCATAAACATTAATGCATACCGCATCAGATCAGACAGGAGGACAGAAGGATGTGACGGTGTTTAAACTCATCCTACAGTAGAAAACTCGGTAAAGAAAACAACAAAGTACAGTGGAACAACTATGGAAAAATAGTCTGAGTCTGACTCAGCATCTCCCCCAAGCATCACATCTGGAACCATGTTATGCAAGTGTTAGACTGTGAGCCTCCACGATGGGAGACAAAGGCCAGTAGGCCGAAGGTCACCAGTCCAAAGTGTACACAAAGAAAGTGAACATCTGCTTGGGACAGGAAACAGAAAAAAATCAAAAGAATACCACTGTCAAGCCATGCGCCTTAAAGCAAGGCATACTGTAGCTACTACTGTCTCTGGTCCGGTGCGTTGCCGATCCTCCAAATGTACATTTAGAATCACATAAATATGAATCTTGGACGCACATTTTAAAACCTAGGTCCTCTGTTTCCTGTCCAGGTGTTGTGTGTGTGTGTGTGTGTGTGTATCCTGACATCGTGCGAGAGGTGGCTGGGCTCTATGTGTTCTGTGTGTGTGTGTGTGTGTGTATGGGGGGGGGGGGGGTCTCTGGGATCTTGAAACTCTGATTCACTTCCCATTGATCTGCGTATTACTTTATAGTCCATCTACTCGGTCGTCAACAGGAAAACCGCTGCCGACACGTGAAAGCCATTCGTGGGAACGTTCGGCTTTCACATGTGGGAAGCGGTTTTCCTGTTCCAACGACTAAGTCAGGAATCATGAATAAATTTGTATATGCGTTGAATGCCACTGTAGAATGTATCTTTATTACACAGCGCCTAATCTCAGATCCAGAAGTTCGACAACGGTACAGCCGAACTTCTGGGGGGAAAACTGCACAGCGCCCGGGCCGGACACCAGGAAGTGCGAGGGGCGGAGTTACGCAGTGTTTCCTGTTTTGTTACGGAGGTATTCTTCCGAAGAACCAATTCGCGAGTGGCAAGATGGAGGATACAGAAGACGATTTTAAGAAATGTATTTCTACCTCAGAAGATGATTTTAACAAATGTATTTCTACATTGGCCAGTCTACTCTACACAGGTTTAATTTTAAATCTTTTTAGACATTTTGTCTAATGACGTTGGTGTCCAGGCAGGATGTTTTAGCTTCCCACCGGCTACAGGAAAACTTTAGTTTTAGTTTACCGGTGCTGGCCGAGTTTGCGTTCGCTGTTGGCCAAGGAGGGATACCGACAATAGGAAGATGATGCTATCGTTTTAGTTATCAGTCCTCTTCTGGATCAGAGATGAATGGTCAGCCATATCACATTCGTTGTGGTTCCACCAGTCAGGTTGTTTCCAGTAGAGACCCATTCCACGTAACACGCTTCTACAGATCCCCGCCCCCAGCAACATGATTGGTCAAAATACATTTAAAGTGAAAGAAACGCCAGATTGAGCTTTTTTGAAATCACACTTAAGATGTAAATGTAAAGTCTGATTTGTGAGACGACACAGCTCCTGATATTCTCATAATTACCAGTTCGGTGATGTGTTCCAAAAGACTGGGAGTCTTTTTTTAGTCACAGGATCAAGATTAAACAAAATGTCAAAATATCCCAAATAGTTTTGTGACAAAACCAAACAAAAGCCCATGCAGCAGACCCAGATGTGCTGCTGCCGGGCGTCTATTCATATCAGATGAGCGTAGCGACCACTCACGTCCCTCCTTTGTTTTTGTTTTCTAGACAGGAACCGAGGCACCATGTCGCATGCGTGATGCACGCTGATCCTATCTTCACATGTGCTGCGTGCAACCCCCAGCAGGAGGGACGCATGGTAGACCCAGCTCACCCATAGAGATAGGGGTGTGTGTGTGTGTGTGTGTGTGTCGGCAGGTTAAAATTAGAGTTGCAAATCCATCTCAATTACAATGGCCCAGTTAGTCAGGAGACTGGGACCTCCGCACTGCCGCGCCACCAGGGTCATTTACCACAGAGTCCACAGGGCGCGTGTAAGCAGACACGCATACGAGTGGATATATATAGACACACACACACACACACACACATAATCACAGACACACACACACACTCTTATACATACATAATCACATATAGACACACATACATACATGCATAATCACACACACAAACACACACACACACACACACACACACACACACACACATAATCACACACACACACACACACACACACACACACACACATAATCACAGACACACACACACACACACACACTCACACAGTCATACATACATAATTACTATACACACACACACACACACCATCATCTGTCCTGGTTTTAATCAGGGAGGAATAACAAATCCGAGAAGGTAAAAGGAAGGAGTAAAAGAAGAAGAAGAAGAAGAAGAAGAAGAAGAAGAAGAAGAAGATAAATTAGGAGTAAAAACAGGATAATGAGATGTGTTGCAGGATTTGCCGGCGGTACATTACAGTCATTCCAAGCCACTGAAGTGATTAATCAAAATTACAAGTCTTCAAAACACTTCTGCAGGAACTACATTTGCAGACTTGAAATTCAGGTCACGGTGTTTCCATGGTGAACCACAGAGTACTTTCCTTTTCTGATCAGAGTGACTGAAGAGTACTTCTGAACTTTACTCCAGAGTACAGTTGTCATACACTAATAGCAATACAGGGCTGCTGCCTGCAAGAGTTGTCACAACAGCAAATCCATTCTATTTTAGCAGGAAACTGCAATTACTTATTTTTTTCTCTGTTTAACAATGGAAATGGGGAAAGGGACTTTTTAAAAACCAGCAGTGGCTTCAGTAGGTTGTCCATTTTGACAGCAATCTCACACCATAATGGGGTGTCAAACGTACGGCCCGCGGGCCAGGACAAGGGTCCAATCCGGCCCACTGGATGACTTTGCAAAGTGTGAAAAATGGAGAAAATCATTCATTATTTTTAAATGGTTTGTAAGGCAGGGGAAAACTCAACCTCTTCCTCAATAGCCTCCACTTTAGTTGGTGTGGTGATGCCAGCATTACTACACAGGACTGGAAATGTATGGAAAATTAAAATAATTTCTAGATCTCGACAAGTTGTTCAAATTATAAAGAAGTAAAATACAGTATTGTTGTAAAATTCCAAAATACATGTGACTAAGTTGTGTGCCTTTGTAGAGCCACTGTGATCTGTAAATTGTAATGCACATGTAATGACAGTAGACTGAATGAATGTGGAAAAACTAAGACATATTGTTGAAATTGCACTTAGTTTTCTTAAGACATCTCAGGACGTTTTCAAAATGTACTTGTTCTATTGACAGTAAAATAAATGGATATGAATAACCTATAAATAACAACACCTCCACATTTTTCAAGTTTTATTGGTCCGGCCCCTCAAATTGGGCAGTATGTGGCCTACGTATGTGAACTACAATGAGTTTGACACCGCTGCCACAAGGTCACGGCAGGGTGACGACGAGGGACCCTCATCACTGACTCTCCAAATCAAGTTTCACCTTGCTCTTCTATTCTTCATAAACAAAAACTAGGCCCTCCAGAGGGTCTCAGTGTCTCAGGCCTACCACATGGGGCGGCCGTGCAACAACAACAACAACAACAACAACAACAACAACAACAACAACAACAACAACAAGAGACTGACGGGCAGACGGACAGAGGAAACATCTGAAGAGACAAGGGGTCAACATCTCGTACTGCGGCTGGCTACACACTGAGCCTAACTCCCCAAGCACACACTTTATTTAGCTTTTCTAGCCTGCCATGGACTATTGTGGTTTCCAGTTTAAAGCTGCACTAACAAAGATAATCTGTCCGTGGAGACTACCTTTTGAAGAAGTTTGTTTGTTTGTTTCTTAGGGGGTTTTGGGAATTTTCTTTTCTTCAAACCCATGAATCCTCCAGGTTATTTGGAAAATGAATGAAAGAATGTCGATGTTAATGGTAATTGGATGAATGGGACGGATGAATGACTAGACGGATGCATGGATGAGTGGATGGATGGATGAGTGGATGGACAGATGGATATTAACCGACTGCACGTGGAATTGTGATATGTGAGGCCGACAGCCATTCACTTTCAATAGAGGAGTTTTGCACAATACATTGATGGGACTACCTAGATGATTAGTATATACTATATTATGACATTTTAATGTATCTGCTATTGCTGTGACATGAATATTGAGAAATGTAATCGTCATATGAGAGCAATACTAGCCATGGAGGATTGCATTTTAGGGTTGCATTTGCATGGTAATGTTTGTTTGTGATTGTTTACCGCTGGAATACGAAATTTGAATTAAAGTCAATTCATTACATTCATTAATCTATGCTGGATCTTCACATTAATCTTTGCCGAAAATGGCCAGCGGGTCCAAACTGCATACATAAACAAAAATGTCACAAAAACATTTCAACCCCTTCAGGCTGTCGTAGCCACATCTGTGTACACTCCGACAGTACATATCCACATCTGTGTACACTCCGACAGTACATATCCACATCTGTGTACACTCCGACAGTACATATCCACATCTGTGTACACACATGTCCACATCAGCACAAGGACAAACCACGACACACACACACGCACACAGACACGCAGGCACGCACGCACACACACGTACACACACACATGCAAGTACACACACCCACGCAGGCATGCACACACACACATACCTATTCACACAAACACGCACACACACACACACACACACACACACACACACACACACACACACACACACACACACACAGTAGCAGAGTAACTGACAAAAGGTTGCAGAGTGGAAAGTGATCTATATTTGAAGGTCAGTCCCAGACAACAGATCCCTCAACGGTGGGCTGCAGCCCCCCCCCCCCCCCCCCCCCCCCTGGCGAGTATGGAGAACGCCTTACCGCAGTATAGACCTCTCCAGGTCAGGTTACCATACGTGTCCATACGCAAAACCAAGAGTACAGAGCAATATTTATTCACTGAACTGAACTGCCTTTTTTTTTTGGTGGTGGTGGTGCTCCTCGGGCGACCAACAGTATAACACGCACAACAAGAAAAGGAAGTACGCAGGATTACACAATGGCCGCTGCGCTTTTCCTCGTTGTCGGCGCTGGCACCTCTTCACCTCACAGTGCTCCCGCTAAACGCATCACGTCCTGCGTCACACGGTCCATTTCCCCCCCCCCCCCCCCCCTCCTGCGGCCCGTTCGATGCGACCCACGGTGTCACGTGCGGCGTCCGGCTTTGGTGGCACACGTGAGTTAGGCTGGCGGTGTCACGCAGGGCGGTGCGGAAATGACAGCCGTCAACAGAACCTGGATAGGAAAAACAACAAAAATCTATGATCTAACGTATCTATGTCTGATACATGACAACCACATGATGTCTTCTCCTAACTGCCAATCCCCCCCCCCCCCCCCCACCTCCCACACCCACCATCACAACAACCCACAGCGTTTATGGTGACCTTCAACAGCCAACACTGTTTACTCCTTATTCTCTTGGTGCAGCTGTATCTTATCTGTTAGAAAATGCCAGAATGTGGTGGTGGCGCAGAGGAGGGAGAGAGAGAGGGAGAGAGAGAGAGAGAGAGAGAGAAAGAGGGAGAGAGAGAGAGAGAGAGAGAGAGAGAGAGAGAGAGAGAGAGAAAGAGGGAGAGAGAGAGAGAGAGAGAGAGAGAGAGAGAGAGAGAGAGAGAGGGAGAGAGAGTGAGAGAGAGAGAGGGAGAGAGAGAGAGAAAGAGAGGGAGAGAGGGGAAGAGAGAGAGAGAGACGCGGTCGTTGCGAGGGGGTCTTAAATTCCAGCAGGGAGACAAGCGAAGAGTTTTATCTCCAATGAAAGATGGCCGCCGCGAGACTGCGACACCAGCGATAGCTTCACATGACAGGAGGATTTAATGAATAATTCCACAACAAAGCGCCTCCTGGTGCTATTTATAGGATGATGGGTATTGATTGTAAAGTGATTCATCTTTCAACCATGGAAATGGGAAAACAATATTTTTTGACTGGTTCCAGATCGCAGCGAGGGATAATTTGACTTTGTCAGCGAGTAAATGTCAGGACAACGGAGCGTTTCGTGTGTCTGACGGTCTGTATAACTCCTGCGCATGCAGCCGGTTCAAGTATTATACTCGTATTTTTGTATTTCACCAACTAAGAAAGAATAACGAGGAAAAAGATGCAAAACTAAAAAAAAAATAAAGATTGAAATCTGTTTACGTATTTGTTCAAGCGCCGTATTTTTCCAGGCAATGAAGCAACACTGGAGTCTGTTTCAGTTGGTTTGAGATGTGCCTCTCTGCAGGTGCGTAGATGTGGTTATGTATCTTAAGTGGACGGGAAATGGATTATGAAGGGTTTGTCTCGCTCGGCTTCACGTCTATGTATAAAAAGAGCAGATGTTCGGCTCCTACTGTTGCTGCTGTTGATGCAGTAAGCAAGAAGGAAACGGTCAGAGAATTGCATGGTAGTCTCTCTGAACTCCCTGCTTGACCGGATTTGAAAGAAAAACATGAAAGAGAAGAATATTGATTTCAGAATAAATACATATGCAAAAAAAAGAATAATTAACGTATGAAGGACATTGCCGTTTTCCCCCATCGTCTCCGTAAAAGGCTGCATCTGCTCTGGGGAGAGAGATGTGCGCCGTCAGGCCTCTCCTCTAATGAGGTGAACTGGAGGGGAATAAGTTTCCCAGAATCAGACGATGTTATCCAGAATCAATGTGGCAGGACTAGATGGGGCTCACGTTGACCTGGTGTGTTTGTGTGTGTGTGTGTGTGTGCGTGTGTGTGTGTATGTGTGTGTGTGTGTGATCACTCGCTGCTGGGTTCCATGGACAGACAAGCACAAGGTGACCCTGAACATAAAAAAGAAACACTGTGAATAACGCTAAGGTAGGGCACAGTCAGCCTGCAGTCTTACCACTATCAATCTCATTCACACACACATACACACACACACAGTCACAGTCACATATACCAAAATATGCACATATGCACACAGATCTAGTCGTCCCACACACACACACACACACACGCACGCACACACACACACACGCGCACACGCACACACAGGGAGACACTCTCACACTAACAAATGTATGTATGTATGAGTATGTGTGTGTGCGTGTGTGTGTGTTTAGGCACAAAGGGACATCTCCTGCTATGTTTACACTGGGCTCTCTGTGGTAATGAGTGCACAGCATAGAGTACTGATGGAATGTCTACCATTGTGAAATAATGGCTTCATAATCATAAGGGTTCGCATACATGAATACACACGGGGCATGTGTGTGTGTGTGTGTGAATAGGTTTCCCTGTGAAACAAACATCACCCGTCCATACACACACACACACACACACACATACATACATACACCCAGCACCCCCACTGAGTGTAACAGTAACATAGTGATGGATCCATCTCTCTCTCCATTTCTATTGAAGTGCTCCAAAGTAGGACAGCCACTTGTTCTCTGGACATCTCTCTGGTCCAATGCAGAGGACAGCGGCACACACGGCATTCCCCTCACTGCAGGGAACCGGGCCCATAGCGTTTGACTGTATTTGATGACATTTGCCCGTGTCAGGTAGTCCCAAACTGGCCGGTTTGGTATCAGGCGGCGGGGAAATGAAGGTCATCAGTCATGGAAATAGGTTGCATTGAGGTGGGAGTGAATGACAGCTGGTGAACGATTGAAAATCAGAGTGTGGTATTTAATTTGGATTATTTTGTGTGTGTGTGTGTGTGTGTGTGTGTGTGTGTGTGTGTGCGTAAAGGTGCGTAATTGTGTGCCCTTTATGGCATTGAAATGTTCATCTCACGGGTAAGAATGATGAAAAACAAGGTTACATCCACAACAACAACACAAAAGTCATGATTTCCCAAAAGGTCGGCGTGACCTGCATTTTAATCCACTGTAAATTGCTTTGGATAAAAGCGTCTGCTAAATAACTGCAACTTTTCCTGGAGCAATGAAGCCAGCCCGGCACATCACAGACCTCCCGCCACACCCCACTGAGTCTCCCTTACAAGGGAGTCGCCTGTGGAAAAAAAAAAGGACCACGACATCATCAAAGACTCATGCCCCCCCAGAAATAACCCTCTGTTCTGCTGACATTAGAGCAGCATTAATACCTGCGACACCACGCCGACGCTAAGAATAGTTTTGAACAAAATAACAAATAAACATGTTAACAAACTGGTTATAACTGTTTTGTATACACACACACACACACACACACACACACACACACACACACACACACACACACACACACATAATAGGAGACATCCAAGGCTTTCCTTTAGCACTATAGTCATTATCATCACGTGCAAACTGCGGATACACCAGAAGGACACCTTGCCCCTCTCTGCGGAGAGCCCACTACTTCCCCTAATGGGCTCACTGGCCACCAGGGGAGATAAGGACATGAAAGGAGAGGAGCGCAACCCACCCACAAGGACCAGGGGCCAGATTCAGAAAAGCATCTTAAGATAATAGTAGTTTCCTAAGAAGAAAATCTACAAAGTTCCTAAGAATATTCTCAACTGCAATTCCTCCATATTTTCCTCAGCACCTTTCATGTGCTGCAGAACCTCTTATATTTATTTCTTAAGACATTATTTTATTCCTTTCTTACAAACTTTTTTTTCGAAAAGTTGTCTCACTTTCGGACCGTGTGTGTGGATAAGTGTAAATCAATCATTTAAATAGCAGCAATTAAAACTATAAAATCGATATTACCAATTAAAAGCAAGGCATAACTTTTCAATGTGTAAGACAAGTAAACTGTTATCTAATAGTTTCGAAATAAAATCAACTTTGCAAGAATCCCATTGCTTCTTAAGTGTTTTCTTAAGGAATGATCTAAGAAGAAGATACGAACACCCTTAAGATATCTTCTGGTGAAGATTTTCGTTACATATAGCGATATAATGATATATCGTTTTTAACGATATACGTTTGTGAATCCGACCCCAGCGCACCCGCTGCTCCATCACCCAGACACCAAGCACACTTTTTTAAGTGAGCGTAGCTGTAACCTCTAGCCACCCTCTCACCCATCATACTATAACCTTGATTGCTACAGAACCTCAATGCACTAGTGTGACTACCACAATCTACACACACACACACGCACGCACGCACGCACGCACGCACACACACACACACACACACACACACACACACACACACACACACACACACACACACACACACACACACACACACACACACACACACACACACACACACACACACACACACACACTGTACTCGTGAGCCATGCGAGCCAGAGGAATTTCACACGCCGGTGGCTGATGTACTGGGGGATATTAAAGGCTAGTGAATGATCTAAGGGCCTAATGACTTGGTGCTCTGCCCAGGGACTCCTGAAAGCCCGTCTGAAGTGAGTAGTTTAAGTTATTGGCCACATGCTGAGCTGGGAGAGAAATTAAATGCAGGATTTCAACAGGCCTGTAGGGTCCGTCTATACATATTGTTAGGTTCTCGATGGATACGATCAGTCCTTTAGTCTAGATTTGGGGAAAGAGGTTGGGACCTATTTGTTTCATTATTCATCAGGTCAATTCAGCAGAAGAAATCATAACCATAAAGCACAAGACAATGTGCCATTCACACAGTGAATGTCAGGAAATCTTCCCCACACGCACCTGCCATCTAATTCTATCATGTTGTGGTTTGAATGACAATAAAACTGTCTGAGTCTGAGTCTGAGTAATTGTTCAATAAGAAATAAAATCGTGTTAATTACTCCTGCTTCTTTCTTGTTTTTCTCCTCACTCTCAGAGGCATGGATCCGGTCAGACAGCACCAGCAGATATTTGGTTTGCCATGGAAAATAGCAGCATTTTGTGAGGGCTCAGAGTGAGAAGGTGACAGGCAGAATGGAAGCCTTTCATGTGAAGAGATATTATGACTAATAACAGACGTAAGAACAAGAACAAACTCACGGGAAGTGATTCTCAGAAACACAGGGACAAGGGTTTGCGGTGGAAAAGACATACATCTTTGTTATTATTTTTATTTCTGCAATGCTCCACTAAAAAAAAAATACAGACATATTATCTTCAAGAGCCCCTGAGAAAACATAAAAATGCCTCTTGTGAAACCACATTACTGTAATTTGTTACATGGTTTTCATCACAAATACGCCTCAACGACAAACCTCAACCCTTCACCTGCCATTTACCCAACCAAACACCCACTCAAGGGCTGCCACACACGGCAACAACAGGAGCAGTCGGGGCGGGGGGGGGGGGGGGGGGGGGGGGGGCGGTTGCTCGCGGGCACCTCCAGCAATTCAAAGCAGTTATGAATCCCCATGCAGATCTATCATGCAGATAGAAAGACATTTTCTCCGAGAAAGGAACGCGTCCAACAGTCAACACTTAAAAGCATGGGCACAGTTTTTGATGTATTCATTGTTGTGGCGGCTGTAGGTAAACTACACAGCCATTAGTGTCACTTTGAAACATTCCCAATGGATTCCCCCTTAATCGCCGGCATGTATTCAGCAATCACCTGCGAAGAAGAGGCAGCTCATTGGCAGCTTGATGACCTCTGCGACAAGAATATCTAACCAGCAACCTTTGCCAGACAATCTACTCTATGTGTGTGTGTGTGTGTGTGTGTGCGCGCGTGTGCATTTTTGTGATTTACCTTGTGCAGTCACTTAATGCATTTACCTCTTAAAAAAACCTCTTAAACGGAATGAGCATCCAACACTTTGCTCTGGTCTGAGTTTTAAAAGTGAAGTGCAAGACGTCGGCTCCAAGCCATCACTCATGACAGCTGAATGGGATGGACATTGGACACCCTAACGGAAATAATGTAATTTCCTCCAGAATAAAAAAAACAACCCCAAAGAGAGGAGGCCTTTTTAAAAGGTCACACTTGACTATTTGAACTTAAGCAGCAGCAGAGACTAAATCAAATCACCTAAAGCTGTTCTCCTCCTCTCTGAACTATCCGTATGTCATGCCTGTCAAAAGTCACCCACATAGATATAGAGTCATACCTGATATATATTGTGTCGCCGGTGGCTGTCTCCCAGCTCATGTTTACTGGGGAGGGACAGCGCTATTCCCAGTACTGTTTATGCTCAACAGAAATGTGCTGTTTGTGAAGCTTCACCACGGTGTCAGAAGATGTTTACTGTAATGCCAGGCAAAGCGTAGAACAGGTGGATTCAAAATAAATTAAAATACACTCACCCACTCACAACGGTCATGTAGCAGCTAAAGGGATCAACAGTTCTCGGAATAACACTTACCTTCATTAGCGCTAAGGTTTTGATGATATTGCATTGACTTTGCGTGCACACACACACACACACACACACACACACACACACATCATCATCATCATCATCAACCTTTATTTTTCCGGCAAAACTAAGCGGCAAAATACCTCCTGTTGTAATGGGGGCAGGGATACAAAACTAAAAATAATATATAAAATACAAAATAAAATAAAATAATAAAATATAAAAAACCTAAAATGACACACACACACAGTTACAAACACACACACACACACATTAAAAAACAAACAACTTGTAAATGTGTTAAATTAATAGTCACTCCAATACGCTGATTGTGCTTTGATTGTTTTTAACCTCTCTTTTAGGGGGCTTTGGATGAAAGCATCTGCTTTCATCCAAAGATAATGTATGTACATTCAAATGAATAAAACTCTTGTAACTAAGAAAATAGCACATTTTATGCAACAATGGTATGTGAATTCATTAATTAACTGATTAGTGCAGCATATCTATGGAATGCATACAGATTAACATGATGCTCATATAGACAGCTAATCATGCTGTAAAAATAGCATTAACGTTAATGTTGTAAAAATAGCAAGTATATAATTAACAACATGACTAAACCCCTAGTGTAGTCCACCCACTTAGTTCGACAGTGTGTCTGGAGCGCTGGTCTATATACGGACACGGATCCCTACATATGCTGACCTGACAGTCAACCTGTTATTGGGTTTATGATGTCATGCCCTTACTATACACTGTCTTGCAGAGTCAATCCCGGGGATTAGCCCCCCCTAAGCACCTCCCTTAGTGTAGCGGTCCGACAACAAGAGGGACCGATATAGCATCGACGAGTCGGACGAGTCGTCTGTGTTTTTTAGCCAAAAACATTGGCTCAGAGCCCTAATGAACCCTCTATGCTGCTCAGCGCATGCGACGGTACATCCCCTTCAAAAACATGTTGCTATTCTGAGCTCCGGTCAAACCTGAAAAAAAACTTGGGGACGAGCGATCATTTCCTGCCTGACTCACACAATAATGTAATGCCATTAAAGTGAAAGAACAAAGAAATAAACCATCGCTCCTTCATGCGCTGGCGGAGGAAGCGAAACTTTAGCCGGCAACGGCTGCTGCGGCGGCGGCGGGGGTGTAGCCCAGCGGGTGACCTCTGTTCCCCGGTGGCGCTCGGCCACTCACACTCTTTAATTGACTCTGAGCGCCATCGGCGGGGGCCGCTTGGGACCCATCGTCCGGCGGACACGTGACATATGGGAGGATGGCGGTGCGAGCGGGGCTCCCGGAGACGTAGTGTTAACCCCCCCCCACCCCCAGTTGGAACAGAGAAACAAGAACACTCTGTGCCCAGCCATTAGTTGCACACTTGAGGCTGTGTGTGTGTGTTAAGCCTGACTTGCACGACTCAAATTGTACACACACAGGTTCTCTCGTTCTCTCTCTCTCTCTCTCTCCCCCTCTCCCTCTCTGTACAGGGGGTCATCTTTAGGGTGCATATCCAGTCTCCTATTAAACATGCTAAACAGGAAGGAACACACACAAAATAATCCAAAATAAATACCACACACACACCTCTCCTTATACTCCAATGCCAAAACATCAAAGTTCATTGTGCAAATAACAAAAAAACAACATAAAATGAACTGGAAAAGTGAAAAGGAGGAGAAAAAAAACGGGCAGACGTACATTGTGATCTCCTGGCCATTGTTCTTGACTGCTCTGGCGGCAGGTCATTAGTTCAATTCCCTATACTGCAGACAATGTGTTGTGCTGTTGTTGTGGAGTGGAGACACTGGACTCAACGCCGGTTTCCTGCTCCCCGGTCCAAGCGTCTCCGCTGAAAGGGTTTACAATGTGTTGGTCGCCGCTACGCTAACGGATTTCAAGATAAGGAAAGATAAGATAGACTTTATTGTCCCGAAGGACATTTGTCTTATCTGCTGTTAAAACACGAATTACATATTGCATACGTACATTGCATACATATTGGTTAGTCATAGCATCTCTACAGCTCTCTATATAGTTTTAATGTATTCTAATAAGTGGCTTGTATGACGTCACACCAGTGGCGCGAACATGAGATGGAGGGCAGGAAGTGTTCACTGGATGATGGTTTAATAATAGGATACTATCTAGCAAGGTTAATAAGGCTAACGTTTTTTTTTTAATAAGCAAGGAAGAATTTTGACTTGAAAACTTAAAGGATACAAAAAGGTTAAATGCCTCCAGGCTTTTGAATGCGTTCATTTGATGTTGGTGTAGTACGAGGTCTGTAGTAATGGTAAGGTAATTTATTATGTCTACTGAGTCGATACTCTGTAAATCATTAATATTGTTTGATAAATTATAACAATACGGATCGAAACCTGGTTGTGCAGCACTTTTTAATTTTGATTGCATGCTTTCATTGCTCTAAGCTTCTCTTCTAAGTCGCATTGGATAAAAGTGTCTACTAAAATGATTCATGTACATTTCTAATGGAAATGTTCTCTGTAACACTTTTCTCTGAAATTCGTACTGTCTATCAGTGAATTTGTGAATCATAATTCCACTGAAATAAAGCAGGTGACTGAAACGTTGACAACATACAGCTAATAAAAAACCTAGATGGTTTGAGTGAGAGGACAACGGTGAGTTAGACTGAAACTTGGAAATATCGTGGGAAAGTCCTCTGATGGGGAGTGGTCTCCTTACCGCCACATGAAACACAGATAGTCAGGTTTTTGGAGAGTATGTTAATGTGTCAGACAAACATGTTTCTGTGTCACAAGAGGAGAGGAGAATCTTGTGGTTAGGAGGCGTGGCTAGTAGAGGATCTTGTGGTACTGTATGTGGGAGTCACACAAAAAGCATTGATTCTTCAGAATATAATAAATAAATATGATTAAATACTTCACAATCGTCTGTTGTGCATTATAATGGGATAAATCATCATCTCTGGATGATGAATGACAAACATGAACATGAAGATGTGTTTAGAGGAAATGACTCCAAGGCTATTTTTGTGAAATGGTTATGCTTAGGGACTGTACGATATTTACCGGGGGGGGAGGGCCGGTCGTCAGGGGGGGAGGGCCTAGGATAATTTTTTTAAGCCTTAGGGGAGGGCCCAGGAGAATATTTTTGGCCTGGGGGGAGGGCCGAGGAAAATTATTTTATGGGGGGGCAATCGTCATGACTCATGCCGAGTTCGATGTTTAAATGAAAGATAGGATAGCCTGTAAGGAAGTGAACGTCTCCTTTACCATAACCATAACCCCTTTTGGAGTGAATTGTTTCACAGTAGACTGCGGACGCTGTAGACTCTGCTCTGCGAGCGGACGCTGTAGACTCTGCTCGTCTCATACCACCGCGAACGGGTTTATGAGACCCCAGATCGTTTCACACAGACGCGGGAGGGTACCTTTGGCGTCAGTATCCAGGGCTTAATTTGGGCCGGAACACGCCGGAATATGTTCCGGCACCTCCAACGGTGGATCCGGCACCTTTTTTATTTTTTTATTCCCCCCCCCCCCCCCCCGCCGTCAGTGGTTACGATCGCGCAACCCCGTCATCAGTCCGCGGCCCCCCCCCCCCCCCCTCCCGTTGACAATCACGAACACCCCCCCCCACCCACCCACCCCCGGGCGTGACAAATCGTCGGTAGGCCTATATTACGAGTTGGGATGAGAACGGGTTGTCTGCCGAAACCGTCAAGTCTAAATCATGCGATAGGCGCGCACGATGACATCCTCACAGCATGCACACGGGCTGTGTGTGGACTCGGGTCTGCGGCTGAGTCCGCGGCCGGGTCCGCGGGTCCGGTGCAGCCCCCCCCCCCCCCCCCCGTTGACAATCGCGCCGAATGTAGAGCATATTGTAATGCAGCGTTGAATGGATGAATAGCTTACATAAGGGTCCCCAGCACTTTTCAAACCACACTCATATGGTTATTGTCCCCACCACTTCTAAAACCAAACTGACGCCACTGACCACATAGACCAAGAATCGCAGGGTGATCATTAGTCGCTCTTAGTCACAGTAGTTTGTGTTTTGTCTTATAATAGCCTATAAGGTACAATGTCATCAGCCAAGTTGTGAAATTATTGGGGGAGTCTCGTAACATTGATAAAAGCAGGCTTGTCCCCATTCTCAAGTTCAAGGCACAGCGTGGCATAAACCCCTGCTCTTGCTGCGTGTGTACCCGTGTGTGTGTATGTGTGCTTATGTGGCCGTTTTAACCTTGTAAACGTCATTTTCCGACCAATTTTATTTGATTCACGTAGCGGGGAGGGCCTAGGAGAATTTTTTTGAGCCGGGGGGAGGGCCCCGGAAAAAAAAAATTACCAGGGGGGAGGGCCAGGCAGAACATTTTTAACCCGATCGTCTGGCGACCGGCCCTCCCCCCCCGCTAAATATCGTACAGTCCCTTAGGAAACATTAACTATCAAGTCAGTCATAACACTGGCTTTAAATATTAGGCAAGACTCAAATCAAGTCACCGAAAGTGTGACCTTGATTTGACCTTGACACACACACACTACAAGTGTAGTAGTTTGTCAGCTTTTCAGTAATCTTTGACAGCAATTTTACTGTCTTTGATCATTGGTTTTGAAGTCTTGTCTAAATCAACTATGTTATCGGTAATCATTACGAAGCAATTGTGGCACTTTTATTTTGCCAAAGACTGAATAGATGTTTTTCCCTCAGCTGTGCCTGAATGTTTTGTCCCCTGCATTCCTTGTGTCCAGCGTATCACTGAGCTTTACATTCATTATCACTCATTAGAGTGAAAGAGAAGTGGTCTGAAACGAGACAATAATTAGTAACGGTATTCATCCCATATAAACCAGGGCCCCCACGGAAAGCGTGAACCATCATCCGACCAATTAAAATCCCTGGAAAACTTGGCAGGCAGAAACACCTAAAGAACCCTGTCAATATCGACCAACATCAACAAAACATGACAAAAATAAAAGCGTGTGACAAAATTTCCTATGGAGCCGACTCCCCTCCTGTTGACTTTCAAAAGACTTTGCCCTCGCTGGGCCCTTAATGAAGGCCCCATTCGTGGCCCAGTCTCATCCCTGTATTTCCACGGGAACAATAGAATGCTTCTGCTAAATCCAGTGCCTGGCTGCCCTGTTATAGCCATGACCCATATACATAATTATCCAGGGGTCCATCTGGGAGACACACAGACACACACAGACCCCTCTATTCGTCTTACTAATTGTTGCCCCTGAAAGAAGGAACACACACACACACACACACTGGCCTTGGTATTTAGCAGGCGTTGAGGAAGCTGATGCTGATGATGATGATGATGATGATGATGATGATGATGATGATGATGATGATGATGATGATGATGATGAAGATGGATGTTGCTTCCCTACTATGGTGAACGCCCAGTAGTCTCCTCACATGTGTCTGTACATTCTTATCATTGAGCGACCAATAGAAAGACTGCATCGACTTCAGTGAGCCGAGATGAGCAAAAATAAAATAAATAGAGTGTGAGGCGACGGCCGCTGGTTGTGGGTTAAGTAAGTTGAGAGTATTTATAGACCCGACCAGCATTTGATTATTTGAAGAACTGTTTAAACAAGCAGTTGGGTTAGCAGACGGAGATTCAACATTTTCTGGGGAAACGGAAATATACAGCACGCAGAAGCAAAGGTTGAAATAATGAGTTCAAATGACAAGCAGATAGCGCTCCGAATTGGGTAAACATAATATCGTTTTTAACCCTACAGTCACAGTCTTTTTTAATCTTGATTCTAATCTCAGATATCCATGTTCTTCATCCAAAAATAGTTAAAATCACATGCCTTAAATCACATGCCTTAAACAAATGACATCCAGGAATTTTATCAGCAGGAAATGTGTGTGTTTGTGTGTTTGTGTGTGTGTGTGTGTGTAGGTGACTGATGGAGAAAACTTTTTGCAGATGAGTGTGAGTTGAGTTGACTCATGCAGTAGTTTACCTACTCCTCAACCGGCATTATAATGAGAAACCTGGGCTGCGCAGAGAAATGCCTTCAGAAACATGTGTATTGGAGTTTCCACGCAGAATCCCAGATGTATAAGCTATCCTGTGAGGTGAAAATGTGCGTATGTCTACGCAACCCTAGATGTCTCGCGTACACAGTGCTGGAAGTCAGTGTGATATGGGGACACAAAGCGAGAGATATTGCATGTAAAAGGGCATTATGATGAAGGCACTTTTGAGTAGACAGACAATGGGAATAACAGATAGATTGGGGATACACCAGTCCACCCTTAGCCATATGAAGCCTGGGGTTTGGGATGGCGTTATCCGCCTGACTCCGCACTACATTTTTCCCGTACACTCAGTTGAACAGGCCAACTGTAAGAGCCAGAATAAAATTGATCGAATGATGTATGATACATTATGTGAAGTAACGCTGCTGACTATAAAGAGGAACTAATCTCTGTCGAGTCAGCTGTTCCGGCAGGAAGGAGAGCGGTTTTTGACTGTTCTAGACGCGTGCTGTCGCTGAGACAGCTTGTTGCTGCTGTAGTGAGTGTTGTGTCGGTATGTTACTGTTTGTCTGTTTGTTTATTCGGAAATATGTGTGAGGAACCTTTATTAAACAGACACTGTAATCAGTGTGTCAATTATGTGAACCGTGGTGCAGCACCTCAGTGGCTTAAAGCGTTGGCTTGGCCTCTACACCAACATTCAAATTCAATTTGCAGTGGCTACCAGTTTTCCAAATTGAATCGACTTTTGCCATTTTTGATTCAGGTTTCTGAATGAGCAACTGGTTTATTTAGAAATCCAGGTAATTATGGGCATGCCTTGAACCATGTTTGGTCAATTATGGGAGCTGACGGGGTGTGGACTCTAAGCTCGTTCATGTGCTCACAATCTCGGGACAATCGGTATGTATGAACAGAAAACCCTGTACCGTCATGCTGCGCACTGTTTGAACATCTCGGAAAATCTCTGCGTACACAGATTTCCAACTTTCTCGTGGAGCATTCATTTGTGCAGACACCTACGATAAAGACATCTATGCGTATGGCCCCGGATAAGCAGTCGTCCTCAGTGCATGAAATTCCTCCCCGCAAAGCTGTTCACTGCTTGACAAAAACGGCCAAACTTACAACCACTAATAATGACTCTTTTGGCCCGGGGAGTCTGTAAATGGGGACGCTATCAAAGTGGACGGTATTAAAGCAGTCTGATGAGTTTCCCTTTGAGAGCATTTGGCATATAAAAGCACTTCTTTGAATTCAGACCTCCTCTTATGAAAGCGTTGACTATCGGAGAGGAGAGGACTGTGTGCCTGATGTGGTTTCTCTCCTTGGGTTGCACCGGGCTGAGGAGGGAATCACTGGCGTGTTTAAAGGCCACAGACTATAAATACAGAGAAACAACCTCTCATGAATATTTGAAGGTCCGGCCATAACTGTTCCAATGTTCCCGTGGTTACGTGAGGACACACACACACACACACACACAGTTTCAATGTTCATGTCGTTAGGTGAAGTCCTTGCTGAAAACACACGCACACATACATCAAAATGAGGCACACACACAGCCATTCGCATTATTACCCTCTTGCCGTGGTGAGTAGATATTATATGGATGGCATAATATAAAGGTTAATAAACTGCTGGATTACCAGGATGCAGAGGAAAGGCAGACAGATGAGAGGATAGCGAAGGAGACTCGAGGAAGAGTTATGCTGCTCCAGTAAAACCAAACAACCTTCCATTACCTCTGCAGTATGACCCGGGGACGAGACAGTACATCAAGGTATGCATTATTCTGTCTGTGTTTTAATTCACTGTTGCAGACTGCCTTCTATAATTACCACCAAGGTAAACTGGCAGGACCCTGCTCTGAAAAGGTTTCTTGGCAACACACTCGTGGCGGCTCCATGATTGGCTGCTTCTGCCTGAGGCTTAAACCCTTTCGACCAACCAAAGTGTTCCCCCGCAGTTTCTTTTTTCCACTAAGTACCCCCTTCTCCACATGCCCCTCACCCTGCCAACCCAAACCTTGAAGATATTCAATTCAGCTCCTTAAGTCCTTGATAAAAGACACTTTTATATCACCTCCGGGTAGCACACGCACCCGGTATTGGGTGACGGGGGGGGGGGGGGGGGGGTGAGGCAGGGTGAGCCGGGCGGTGGGCTGGGGGGGTGGGGGGGGGTGACAGGAGGGCCGGTGGGCGCGTGCTGACCCTGACCTGGCAGCGTCTCCCTCCATGTGATATGAGCTCTCTGAAGCCGATGGTTTACCAGACGCTTGGCTCCGGTCCCACTGCCTCTGGAGCCCAGGGCCCTTCCTGGGGACTACTAGACTAGAGTTACCCTGTCCATACCTGGGGACTACTAGACTAGAGTTAGCCTGTCCATACCTGGGGACTACGAGACTAGTTACACTGTCCATACCTGGGGACTACTAGACTAGAGTTACCCAGTCCATACCTGGGGACTACGAGACTAGTTACACTGTCCATACCTGGGGACTACGAGACTAGAGTTACCCTGTCCATACCTGGGGACTACGAGACTAGTTACACTGTCCATACCTGGGGACTACGAGACTAGTTACACTGTCCATACCTGGGGACTACGAGACTAGAGTTACCCTGTCCATACCTGGGGACTACGAGACTAGTTACACTGTCCATACCTGGGGACTACGAGACTAGAGTTACCCTGTCCATACCTGGGGACTACGAGACTAGTTACACTGTCCATACCTGGGGACTACGAGACTAGAGTTACCCTGTCCATACCTGGGGACTACGAGACTAGAGTTACCCTGTCCATACCTGGGGACTACTAGACTAGAGTTACCCTGTCCATACCTGGGGACTACGAGACTAGACTTACCCTGTCCATACCTGGGGACTACGAGACAAGTTACACTGTCCATACCTGGGGACTACTAGACTAGAGTTACCCTGTCCATACCTGGGGACTACGAGACTAGAGTTACCCTGTCCATACCTGGGGACTACGAGACTAGAGTTACCATGTCCATACCTGGGGACTACAAGACTAGTTACACTGTCCATACCTGGGGACTACGAGACTAGAGTTACCCTGTCCATACCTGGGGGCTCCTTAAAAATTGTGTGTGTGTGTGTGTTTGTGTGTGTGTGTGTGTGTGCATGCGTGTGCATATGTGTGTGTGTGTGTGTGTGTGTGTGTGTGTGTGTGTGTGTGTGTGTGTGTGTGTGTGTGTGCGCGCGTGTGTGTGTAAACTAAATCCCAGCCTCCTCCAGTGCCCTCCTGGCAGCCAGGATGTCCTCTTGCTCCGGGACTGTGAATAAGGAGCATTGTGGACCCTGGAGACAGGAGCCGCCGGCCAGCCCAGCGGACTCCACAAACACGTGGAGTGCAAAGGATGCCTCCGCACAGTGGAAATATATTGAGTGAGTGAATAACTGGACAGCACCAGTACCTTAGACGAAGGGCTACATTATATTAAGAAACAAATCAATAGTGTGCAGATTTTAAGTTCATCTCATGTTCATTGTTTCACGTTCATTGTTCGGACTACTTGAACTCAGCCATGAAATGTGCTGATCGTAAGATTTGAGAGTTGTAAAGAGAGAGAGAGAGCAGAAAAGAGGAGACGAGAGGAAGATTTCCCTCTCTACCTTTCTCCGCCATTGAAAAGTGTTGCATTTCATGCATCTGTGATTGACAGGCAAGATGGCTATCCCGAACCAATCGTAGAAGAGATTGGCCCTGATTGGTCAGAAATTAGCAGGGAGCAGTCTAAATTGTCTCAAACTGAGGCAGGCGTGCAGTCAACCACAACAGATTTTCTCACAGAGCATGTTACTCACTAATAGCTGACGGATGGCTATGGCATTTCTAACAAATTATACCCAAACTGTAGCTCTTAAATCTTACCCACAGTAGATTTTCCATCATAATGGAATGTGATATAGGGCTCCTTATTTGTAGTATTTATTATAATTATAGCAGCTATATGAAACGTCTATTCCATGTTTTATCGCTAACCAGCAGGATACCACAAACACTGGAACAAGACTTTATCTCATCTTGGTGTTATTTTGGCTTCAAATTAGTTTCACGGCAGTACTACAGGAAATAAAGAAAACACAACAGGGCTCCCTCCCTGTTTCAAAACAACCTCAACATAATCTTAGTCTCAATGTCCTGAGATTGCGTCTTCTTTTGACTGCTCCTACGTTTGTTTGTCTAAGTGTGTGTGCGTGTGTGTTTTTAGCGTTGAAGCTAAATTTAGCCATGCCACTTTAATCTCATTTCTCTAAGCTGGTGTATAAGGGAGGGCAAATAGGACCATCTCACTCTCTCTCTCACTCTCTCTCGCACGCACGCACGCACGCACACACACACACACACACACACACACACACGCACACACACACACACACACAATGACTAAATGCTCTCAATGGATTGTGGGAAATGACAAGGACAACTCCCATCAAAATATAACTGTCTACCATTCCTGCTTTGGACAAGACATGCAGCAGTAATAATAATAGAGACTAAAAACAAGCATGATGTCCTGGCTCATTTCACAGTTGAAGTGAATGTGTATGTGTACTGGTGCCGCGGTAACGAGACAGTCAGTAGTCAGCGATGGCTAACCGCTAAAATCTCATTAGAACGTCCCCTCTGGGGGGCCGCGACCGGCTTTCTCTGCGTCACAACACCAAACGGCCACCTCAACACACACACACACACAAAAAACACACGCAAACACACACACCTACAGGGCAGGAACAACAATAAATATAATAATAACATAATAAATGAAAACTAACTACACACACAAAAACACACAACAGCTAATTGCTTTCTTTTTTAAATTTAATTTCTACTTAACAATTAAGTCTCATTAGGGTATAAATCATATATTGCATGAATTGCAGTTGTATTATTGTGCTTGTTGTTTTGTTTTTAAGGATGTTTTTTTGTTGTGGTTAAGGAGATTATATTTTGTCTTTCTGAATGAAAACAACTCATACAGATGCCCTCATGCATCTGAGAATGTGTTGAAGGATATGACGAGTTCACTTCCATGCACACACACACACACACACACAAAAGAACACATTATAGAGTCATGTCTCGTGTAATGACAAACATGTCAAACATGACGAATCTATTAATTATTCAAATATAGTTGGACAGACATTGAGCATCAGACAACTATGGAGACCATAGATGTGATGTGAATTCAAATATCTTTTCATGCACATTTCTTACATACATGACAACACTTATGTATTCTGTTGGCCGCTGTACATTTTTAATTTATGAACATCATGTTTATTTACTTGTACCCACAAAGTAAGGCACGGCGGTGGCTGCAGGGCTCAGTTTCAGCAGACACGACAGTTTCTAAAGTAGAACTCATGAATATTTGACATGTCTCAGATAGTTTGGTGAACGTTAGCAGTGGCCACTCATGCTGCTGGGTCAACGCAGATTGTTTTTAAAAAGAAAAAAAGAAAGAAAGACAAGACAAAAAAAGGAAGACATAAAGAAAGAAAGACAGAAACAAACAAACAAACAAACAAACAATCAAACAAACACCGGGGATACATTGATGTAGTAAGACGAAGAACATCACATGTAGGCTACATGTTAAACTGAGGGAACAGGGCAATGGAGAAATAGTTGTTTCTTCTAAAAATAGTTACTACGTCACTTGATCAAAAAATGGATGGACCAGAATAGCCAAACAATGTTTGTATAGGAATGTTTGTTTGAGTGTAGGAACGCGAGTGTGCGTGTGAGTAATGGCTCCCTCCCACGCTATTGCAGCGGCAAACGGCGCCCAGAATGCATGCATCAGAAAGCAACATCAATAATGCAATCCAACAGAGGGGTGTCACCACCAGGGCTGACCCCTTAGCTCATGGACTTGCACCCAGTCTGTGGTCATCTAGAGCCCCACCTAGTGGTTGAGTTCACTGCAACACACAGAAGCAGAAAACAAACCACAGAGCTACTTAAACTTGGTCGGACTGTCTAGTGATTGTGATGGCTTCCTGCGCATTGTCAGACTGACAGGTAAGAAATGATTGACAGGCAAGGAGGCCAATCATGACTATTCAGCCCAATTCTCTTCTCCTCCCCCGCCTTTTGTCCAGGACCGACCAGGGTGTCATAGAGGGGAGATGCCACAGAAGCAGTTCAGCTTCTCCATCCAGTTGCACCAGCTATCTGTAAGTTTGTTAATAATGGCCCTTTCCCATACACAGGCTAGGTTGGCTTGACTCGGTTTCACTCGGTGCGTCAGCAGCACGGCTAGGATTTGCATCTCCATGACAACAAGGCTACCCGCTTGAAGGCGTGTCTTTAACTAACCTTAATTATATATAGTTCTATTTTGCAGATTATTTTTTGTCAGCAACTGCCACCATTTACACCGTTTACACCTGCTTAGTTAGGGGTAGTTGTAAATATTTATGAACTACTAAGTGCTACGTAAGAACTAGTTTGTGTGGTACAGCCCATTTTGATTTAGTAATGTGTAAACCCCGACTAACTAACACTTACGTTATAGACCTTATGCAAAGCTGGTGCAACCAGCAGACTTCAGACTAGTATAAGGGTTTGGCGAATCCTGGAGCGAAAAGTGAGGAAGGGCACCAATAAAAAAACAAACAAACAAACATGTACATGAAGCCATGCTGTAACCACTTTCAAATGTAGCCTACTTCCTAACAATCAACAGACAAACAAACAAAACCCAAATTCTGTACGACCATGAATGCGTGCAGAATGAACTAATGGATGTTTTGATGCATAGTGAGACACTGCACATGGTAATTAGGGAAGATCAACATTAAAGGGATAGTTTGGATGTTTTGAAGTGGGATTGTATGAGATACTTATCTAGAGTCGGTGTATTACCTACAGTAGAAAGCGGTCGGCGCGCTCCCAGTTTGGAGAAGCAGACAGCTGTACCAGCACAGACGCTAAGCATTGTACTGCTTTGAATGGGGCCAGCGGCAAAACGTCTTTCAGCCGCCTGAAAAAAGGCCCACCTAAAAAAAATCAATATCAGTTTAAGTGTACACTATATAAGTAATATTCACACCACGTTACTTTGCCGTCAGACAGCCTTTCCTTTGGCACTACATTTTCTCAACCGTTCTTCCCAAACAGGTGATCTGTGGGCGGCGTAGTACAGTGTGCGGCACATTTCGGCTTATGCGCAAATGTAAAGCGGTGAGAATATTACTTACATAGCGTACACTTAAACTGATTGATTTTTTTAGGTAGGCCTTTTCTTCGGCGGCTTCTCCAAGCCGGGAGCGCGCCGACCGCCTTCTACTGGAGGTAATACACCGACTCTAGATAAGTACCTCATACAACCCCACTTCAAAACATCCAAACTATCCCTTTAATGTGGCATGACAGACTCTTATAACTCATATGATGATATGATGACGACATACTACATATCACTACAGCAAAGACTGTTACAATTTTCATCCTTGGAGGGTCCAAGAAAAGAAGACGAAGAGATAAAGAGAGAGAGCGATGGAGAGCTAAAGATGCGGGGGTCGGGTGGTGGTGGTGGTGGGTGGCGGCTAGGGTAGCGTTGGATAACACTAACACAAAAGGCCTGTTATGCGCGCAGCTTACCCGGGTCCTTACGGGGTTGTAGCTGTAATTTCCCAGATCAAAGTTCATGATATGGCTGTGTAACATGAAGACGCTGTGAGACGCCATTGATGGAGGCCATACAATGGGCTCATTTAGGAGTGTCTCCACGCTGGTCTCCCGCCGTCTCCGGGGCCGGATGTATATCCCACGTGACGACAGACAAGCCAATCAGGAGGAGGCTCCATGCAGTCCTCCTCCTGTGTACCTCTCTTAAAGTGTCACTCACTCTTCAACATAGTAATCTATGCCATTTTGTCACTGTGTTTAGAGAAAACAGTAAAATCCTATGTGTTTGCCGGTCTCCGCCAACCAGTTTGTGAACAGTCTGCTCTGCTCCGAACTCAAGTTGCGTTCTTCTCATGACGACGAAGGGACACAAGCGGCAAGGTGTGTCCGAGAGGGTTAAGCTTCTCGGACACTTATAAACAAGCTGATTTTAAGTCTTTGGAGGAAACTCCAAGTAAAGTCTCAAGTCTTTAGATTCAAGTCCAAGTCATGTCTTTTGGGTCGCAAGTCCAAGTCAAGTCTCAAGTCTTTTGGCCGCAAGTCTGAGTCAAGTCTCAAGTCTTAATAGTAACATTGGACATGGACAAATAAAAACGGACACTGATGCATACACAATAAGCGTTGCAGATTTCAAATAAAACAATCATGGTTGATTAACAAGACGATTAATTGGGAGATTAATTAAAGATTGTTTGTGTCATTCGAATTTAGGGAGAGAAAGGACAAATTAATCCAGAAAATATCAGTAATGCAGAAGCAAACCTGCCTCAGCGCCAGGGCCTTATGTTCACTTTTTCACATTCACAGCAACACAGGCTTCATACCAACCATTTTCCTGTGAAAAAAAAATCAAAGATGAAAGACACCGGAAAAGCATGAGCATGATTGTTGTTAAAGAGATAATGGCCTGCAGTAAAACAAATAAAAAAACATTTTAAGTTGAAAACAAGTGTCACAAGTTTGACTTTGATGATAACGGGTTTCATTTCATTCCTTCATCCGGAATTCATAGAGCCCTGGTTGCCCTACATTCAATCCATTCAGCATAGCTCAGTTTAGTTTTCTCTTTTAATACCAAGCAAGGCAAAAGCAATATGTAGGCCTAGTGGGACAGAGAGAAACTCAATCACAGACATTTAAATGACAGCAGGGTTTCCTAAAGTAGGCTATGAGGTTCAGTAAGCACTGATGGGATAGACAGCTCAACTCACTGCGATCAGGTTCAGTGTCTGCGGCCATAACGTTTGGAATGTGTAATATAGGGTCGGCTAATATTGGTTTTTGACTGAGTTAGAAAAGATATTGGATATTCAACAGATATTCACGATCCATAATAAAGCGATCTAAAGTAGGGTGGGAAAGGGAAAAACAGCAGTGTAAGTCCCGGATGGTCTAGCGGTGTTGACTGATTGGCTGCTGATATAACAGCGCTAAACCGGTGGAACCGATCCCCGGTCAAGTACCAGCGTGTCTATTGGGCTACCTGACGTGTCTATCGGGCTACCTGACGTGTCTAGTAGGCTACCTGACGTGTCTAGTGGGCTACCTGACGTGTCTAGTGGGCTACCTGACGTGTCTAGTGGGGCTACCTGACGTGCTTCAGAGTGGAGGCTGCCTGACAGCGGCACCTCCCTCCAAGTCCGTGGCCAACTACGGTGGCCACTTGGATAATAACAATAATGCAGTGTTTCCGATATGCATCCAGCAGCAGCGCAACAAACCAACAATGCATTCAATGATTACTTATTATAGCCATTAGAATCCAAGCTTTCAAGTTTCCAGAGAGACTCTAGTCTCAAAGTAGTCAAGTCTTGAGCAAGTCAAGTCTCACAGCAGGCGAGTCCATGTCAAGTCTCCATTTTCGCGAGTTTCGAGTCCCATTCTCAAGTCTCAAGTCTCCAGCTTTGACTCGGTGTGTGTGGATGTGTGGCGCTCCGTCTGGGCAGCGGTTGATGTTGATGTCCATGCCTGAGAGAGGGTTCAGCTTCTCGGACACGATGGCACTAGCCTAAAAAATATATATCACAAAGTCAGCATGGGTCGTATCCATGGGGATAACACGTCACCTCTTCTTTCTATAACTCTTATCCCAAAACACTTTTTTTTAAAATCTCATAGTGTTCGAATTCGAGCTGAAACACTTTAAGTAATCCATAATTATTCTCAGTGATAATTCAAATAGTGAGACAAGAGTTTGAAGACGCTGCAGAGGAGATTTGCAGATAAGACGAGAAAAAATAAATACCTTGAATGTGTCAGGTCAAGGCAAGGTGCAACTCAAAGGTAAAAAGAAGTTGACTCGTATCCAAACAAAGCACATAGGACACAAGGAAGCTATGCACGCGGACACGAACAGAGACATACCAAAAGAGTTGAAATCGAGGGACAGAAGCCGGGGAACAACACAGATGAACATAATCAATAGTTAACAAAGGTGGCAGGAATTTCGCAGACAAGGGGGACACCGCAAAATAAGTGCATGGGTGGGGGTCGGATCAATTGAACGTCAACATCAAAATAAAGATAACTAAAATAGAGTATGATTAAAAATAGTGAAAACGAAATAAAAGTTGTAACAATAATAATAGTTACAAACTTTTCAAAATGTTGTAAAAATGTAAAAAGTCAATACAGAAGTCCAGACTCCTTCCACACGAAGCCGTTCACATATAAATAGTCATGTGCTGCACAAACACAGACAAGGCTTGTTTATTTGAGAAGCTCAGTTCCTACACGGGTAATTGCTTTTGGACGCCAAAAGGCACAAAGAGATTAAATTAAAAAATAAAGCAACTGAAAAGACAAAATAAACAAACTAAATCAAAGAACCATCAAAGAAAGTAAAATGTAGAAATGCACTCACTCACCGACACACACACTCACTCACTCAGTCACACACAGACACAGACACAGACATACGCACGCACACACACACACACCCACACACGCACACACGCATGCCAAGAGCAGTTTAGGTCAGATCAGGCCTCGGGGCTTTGTATTTACTTATTCAGCAAAGAGTAGGTCTCAAGACACACCATGTTTACACACACTGTGTTTACCACGCTGAGCTCCTACTGCATAACATCAGGGTCAACAGCCACACAGAAGCTTTACATAACTGAATAAATCAAAATGACTTATTTCAACAAAGATGAGGGCTAAGTGTGATTAGGTACATTTATTAGGGATCTTTTCTTTTAGGTTGAACTTTGACAATTAATCATTTTAGTGGAATCCATGGATCAAGTCACTGAATATTTTATGAGATATTGAACTGTACGCATGCCGTTGCAATTCGAATTTATACCCTTGACCGATTGAATGTCCTTAAGGGATACTTTCTGTCTGGCAACTCAATGCTTTCCTTTTACACCTGGCAGTCACTCATAGCAACTGACTTGTTACACTGGCTATTATATCAAGCAACAGGATTTTATGAACAAAATAAATTGTGGGCCTTTGGTCCTTCGCAATTACACTCAAAGAGTCAGAAAGACAAGGGCATAGTGGTGCCAGTGCAGTATTATTTCTTATACCATGGCCCGGGTGAATGCTCGATTCTGATTGGCTGGAGATGATTGACGATTAACTTTCAATAACTGCACGGTTAAGACGTGTCACAACATAAGCAGTCTTATCACCGGTCTAAAAATGAATGCACTAAAAGAAACATTAATAACTGTCAACTTGGACCCGGATGGGACTACGTTTAGAAAGCTTCCCCGTTGCTCAGATTGTCTCTATTTACTGGAGTAATAAGGTAACGTTGCCATGTCATTACTTAGATCGTCTCTATTTACTGGAGTAATAAGGTAACGTTGCCATGTCGTTACTAAGATCGTCTCTATTTACTGGAGTAATAAGGTAACGTTGCCATGTCGTTACTAAGATCGTCTCTATTTACTGGAGTAATAAGGTAACGTTGCCAGGTCGTTACTAAGATCGTCTCTATTTACTGGCGTAATAAGGTAACGTTGCCATGTCGTTACTAAGATCGTCTCTATTTACTGGAGTAATAAGGTAACGTTGCCATGTCGTTACTAAGATTGTCTCTATTTACTGGAGTAATAAGGTAACGTTGCCAGGTCGTTACTAAGATTGTCTCTATTTACTGAAGTAATAAGGTAACGTTGCCATTTTGTTACTAAGGTCGTCTCTATTTACTGGAGTAATAAGGTAACGTTGCCATGTTGTTACTAAGGTCGTCTCTATTTACTGGAGTAATAAGGTAACGTTGCCATGTCGTTACTAAGATTGTCTCTATTTACTGGAGTAATAAGGTAACGTCTGCATTCCATATGAATCTCATGTTATCTGACATTAGGCATTAGTCAGACCCATATATTTCTCCGGTCATTTGCCATTTGTTTCCAGGAACACAAATAGTAGTGCGAACTAAAAGTTGTAATTTTGAGACAGAATTACCCCAAAATATGAATCGACACCGTTATATTTGGAATGATTTGCAAGTGGCCATGGTTAGTTAGTTAGTTAGTTAGACTTTATTGTCCCCAGAGGGAAATTCTTTTTCACATCACTGTACATCATCTGGTATAAGCGGGATAATCCACTCTGAGGTGTGCATGTATCGAAAAATAATGCACTTCTCAGCCCCCACGTGCATTATTTTACATACATACATGCACACTATGGATTATCCCTTGCAGACAAACAAATGAATTAAGAAAGAAAGAAACCGAGCCAGCCAAGAAGAGAAAGCTAAGAAGCAAGGGATGAAAGAGAGAGGAGCGATAAATGAAAACAGATACGGGGATATGAAGTGAGGAATGACGTGGGATATTAAGTGAGAGTAATGAAAGTGTAAAGGCACACCAGAGTTTAGAAACAGGAGAGGATTGGGGTCACACCACAGCACAGAATCACCAGCAATAGAGTCAGCAGCGAGTGAGCCGATTCCCTCCATTTTGTCATATGCACTACAGTGTACCTCATTTACCCAGCAAGCAGCAGAATAATGACACAGGCCAAGGTATTCATTTAAATACGCCTGCGGGCCACAGGTGTGGGGAACTGTAGAGACGCTACTTCCTCCTCAAGCTTCCCGAACGAGGTCACGACAAACTGCGTACACGCTGTGCGTTCATGGAGTTTGTTTTTTTGTCGTTCAAAGTCATTAGTCAGTGTTTTGGTGTTTGTCATGACCTCGTTCGTAGTTGTACATGTCTTAATGGAGTTGGTCATTCGATGTGCCCTAGTAGTACACACCACTCCCAGAGGTTATGGATCTCCAAGCCCCCCCCTCCCTCTCTCTCTCTCTCTCTCTCTCCCTCTCCCTCTCTCCCTCTCCCTCTCCCTCTCCCTCTCTCTCTCTGTCCCTCTCTCCCTCTCTCCCTCTCTCTCTCTCTCTCTCTCTCTGTCTCTCTCTCTCTCTCTCTCTCCCTGTCCCTCTCCCTCTCTCTCTCTCTCTCTCTCTCTCTCTCTCTCTCTCTCTCTCTCTCTCTGCTATTGATGTGCTGTTTGCAGACTAATGCCATTTGAATAAACACTAATGTGATTGTGTATATTAGATGGGCACAAATAGGACATGGACACAGTGTCTGATAAACCAGCTGCAGAGCCAAGCCACAGAGACTTGCTGGTGGTTTGATGTTAAATTGCTGGTAATTCATATTAACAAGGAATGTAAAATATCAAATGAGTGTGCAGATAAGATTTATAGAATTTTGGCCTTCAAATGTGGTTTGAATGCCATCACACAATGTCAGTCCTAGAGATAATACCGTGGAATTGAAATGTTCAAGGCAAGTTTACATTTCCCTTTCTTGTGCTTTAAAAGGGAACGCCAGCAGGAAAAGTGAGCCATTTGCGAAATTTGGGATTTGCTTCAGTCGGACAGGGGTCACACAGGGTTAATTAGTTTTATTTATCCACTAGAGCCCCCATTCCACCCCACCCACAAATCAAACCTTCCACAAACCCATTGATTGTGTCTGAACTAAATGGCTGACCAGAGATACAGTGGCAGTGCGCAGGCTGGCAGAATTACTTTTAATAAGGCTATGGTTTATTGACCACAACACCATGGGTTTTACTTCCAATTAGGGGTTGGGGGGGGGGGGGATGAAAAGCTGGTCCCACTTTCACTTAAAGATCCCCAAACGCCACGCAATTGGATCAAAGCGACATAAAAGGTCAATAACAAAGTGATTTCCAAAAGAGCATTTAGAAATAATAACTGTAGGATATGGTGTAGCTTATTTCTGGAAGGTACACAGACATAAGGACATACTCACGTAGTAAGGAAGTGTAATTCGACACATATTAGTTCATTCAAATAACGACGAGGGAGAGCTATAGAAACGCAAAGCAGATAATTGTATTAGACCTCATATACCATAAATGGCCACTTAGTTTAATTGAGATGATAAGTTTACGGATACGTTTCCCTGAGTAATTTACAATACTTATTTGCAACATTGTCAGAGGCTTGGCAAGAGACTGCAACTCTGTTATGAAATATGTACTTTGGAAACGAACCCTGTCTTCACATACCAGATGTACTATTTGTGCCAACGGTCTTGTTTCAGCCGGTTGCAACAGTTGGTCAACATTGTTACGGCCCTCCATTGCTCTTGACAAGTCTGTCATGGTTAAGCCCTGTTATTATTCTGCTAGCTGTTGAATACTTCCCCCGACTGGCCAGTACACACTCATCTGTCCCTCAGTTTACAATAAATGGTGACTCTCTCTCTTAAATGTACCATTAAAACCACCAAGAGTACAGAGAAGAAGAAAAACTGTAAACCCAGCATTCAATGGCTCTGTACTCAGCTATCTTGTCACCTGACAAGATAGAAAAAACAACAGACCCTTGTTGACCCTATTCTGTACAATTTTCACCTAGCGGCCATCTTGGATCTAAACGCTAGAGCACTTAGAGCTAGCCTTTATAACAAATAAGGCCCATTGAAGTCATCCCCTGGTGGCAGATTAGTTCCTGTCAGCCAGTCACTAGGTAGGAGACAGACTAAACCTGTTGTCTCGCTATGTGCCTATAAGCTCCTTTAACACTAGAGTCCTCCTTTAACACCAGGGTGTTTTCATCACATGCTAGTTAGCCTCTTAGCAAGTGTGCTGGGACCACAGTGTGTAGCTGGGGACCATGGTCTGGAAAAAACCCCACTGTGCCCTGCCTGATGACTGGGTTTTAGTACAAGAGTCTGTACGTGAGTATTGTGTATGAAATACGTGGTGATTATCTGTCTAGGAGAAGATGATACAATAGACAGAGGAAAATGCACAGTGATTACTGGAGAGGGGAGGTGGAGGGGGGATTAAATGTTTGGTGGGGTCGAGTGAGGTTGGGGGTGCTACTCACGCTCTGAGGACACGTGAGGTGCTAAGCGCGCCGTGCTTATGGCGACGAAGGTGATGAAAAATGTGATGGCAGGGCATGAGCTGCTAAGTACCTTGCAGTGATGATAGTGTTTAAAGTATAAAGAGAGGCTTAGTCATCGTACACAGCCTACACACAAATAGGAGGCACGGACACCGTTTTAGTTGCCATTATCTGGGCATGTGTCAGGTCTATTTAGGACAGCCCTGTGGACATTTAGTGTTGGTCAAGGCTTGTTTGTAACAGGGATTGATTCTGTCTTCCTCAGACCAAATAATGTCATGAGGAGTCCCAACTGCACTTAAATATATACATCTCCTTCAGTCCAATTACAAAATAAATCAATATTTTTTCTTCTTTCATTCCTGTTTTAGGTCTTTCGTCATTACTGTCTTGTCTAGATGTCAGATAGGTCAGTCAAACCTAGATCATAGTGTAATATGTATTTAAAATCTTTGTCAATTTGTAGATTAATGACATCGTAACAGATGAGTTGGTGATAGTTGGTGATAATGTTGGTGAAGGGCTAGATCTGATTAACACTCCCTCTTTATTTCTCCGCATTATAATTACGCAGCTAAATAATGTCTTATTTACTGTTTTCTTTCTTCTCGAATTTATCAGAATGGTCTTTCATGTTCTTGTTCTCTATATCGTCGTTTAATTACTGGAGTGTGCCATAACAAATACACCATTTTGCCAAAAGGGAATGGTGAATGAGCGAAGCCTCTTACGTAACCCCCCCCCTCCCCCCCCCGCGCCTGATTGCAGAGTGGACGTAGGAGACGAGGGAACAATGGCAATCGGTGGGATGTGAGGTCGCTCAGCCCCTCGGTTCAAAAGAGATAATTTGATTGGATGCCAAAAGAACAAAGGCAGGAACAGAACTTCAATTTATTAAAATTGAGGAGGGCAACATTGACCAAAAAGCCATCTTTTTTGTCTTTGTCTTTTTCCTTCACTCGCCTTAAGTCTTTCCTCCCTTGTCCCCTCTATGCCCTCTAGTGTGTGTGCGCGCGCGCGCGTGCGTGCGTGCGTGCGTGCGTGCGTGCGTGTGTGTGTGTGTGCGTGTGTGTGCGTGTGTGATGGGTAGGGAATGGGGAGTAGGGAGAGATAGAGTAGATAGAGAGGTATGTGAGAAAGGAGAGGGAGAGTGAAATTGTGTGTGTGTGTGTGTGTGTGTGTGTGCATACCTAAGCAATTTTGCAATTTAAGTGGATATCTCCAATTCCGTAACTCACACTTGTCTATTTATCTTGATCAGGAAGGAATGAGATCAGGTTGGGCGTGAGATAAACACAAGTGCCCCAAGTCATTCATCCACTACAAGATGGGAAAACACAATTAGGAAACAGAGTTTTTAATTTTGAATGTGGACGAGTCATGATATTATGATCCAACAGCAGTCAAGTAACAGCTCTGCAGAAAATACTGGTCTCTGTGCGCCCTTTCTGTTTGTATTAACAAAAACATGCTGATAATGTTCAACCAAAAGGACCTCACAAACTATTTGGAGGAGGAAAATATACTCGCGCATGGGTTTCGTTGTGTGCTAGCAGCGGTGTCCTCTGTGCTGCTGTGCATAGCCGCAGTGTTCAACAGCTACCCTAACTCAGCACTTACTACTGTGACAGCTCCAGCACCCACACCATTAAAAAGCCCAACATTCATCAATGCCTAAAAAAGAGGAAAAGGCGATCAGCACTTTGAATCTATATCAACATCCAAAGTGTTTGTCTCTTTTCCTTTAGAGAACCGCAGAAAGTAAGAAGAACAGTTCTGAATGCACGTGAGCCTTCACTTTTCTTTTAATAAGCATAGTGCCTATAGTCTGTCTTATATGGTGCTAATCAGACATTATTCATCATTAATTTAAATGAACGCTTTTTTGGATTAAAAATGATGAATAGTTGAAGACGTAATTGTCCTTCTCTCGACCGCTAATGAAGACAGGGATCAGCCAGAGGCTGCGGGGGAAAGGCGATGCATCGTTATCAGACTGCTTAACCGATGGTTCGACGAGCCCCCGCGCTTCTCCTAGGGAACAGGACCACGGCGAGGAGAGGAGAAGAGTACTATATGTTGACTGAATGGTGTCCTCAAAGTCTGAAGAAAGGAAATCCTTGGCTTGAGATGGTTTGATGATTAGGTCAAACACTACGTTGCACTGGAATTTGAGTGATTTTAATTTCTTGTGACCTAATTCGAGTTTACCTAAATAAAGTAAACATGACTTTTTTTTTCTTTTTCATAGAAGGGATTGCAGAGTGGTTCACATTTTGTGTGTTTAAAAGCACTTGGGTCAAATAAACTTCAGATGAGGTCAATGAGTTGTATTATTCTCCATCTCGATAATATAGCCTTCAAATCGAGAACATTTCAAAAGTCTTTGTAAACCTGATGTTATGATGTGATATGTGAACATCACACAGCAGTCTTCTCACTTCGCTTCATCTATCAACACGTAACTGGTTCGAACCCTTTTCCCTTTCTTCCAAGGCCTTTTCTATTAATGCCACATGCTCACTGCCGGTGTTCGATGTTTTGTAAAAATAAATAAATAAAGGTACATTAAATTAAATGAATACGTTAAATGAATAAGTTAAATTAAGTTAAGTTAATTAAGAAGAATGTTATGGGCCTATTCAGAGCGGTAAAAGTTCCTTTTAAATTACAAAAGTATAAATAGATGGATTAGGGAGGACGAAGAGTGATTGTTGTTGGCCCATTCAATCGCATGTCATGATGAAGGACTTCAGGAACACTTTGATCTCAAGGGCTTTCAGCATGCAGCCTCACCCTGGGGGGCAACCCGCTAAATGCATTACTCCTTTTATGTACAAGTATGTGCAAGTATGTAAAATAGAGTCTGAAACAGAGCCTGGATTTGGTCTAGAAAAGAGTCTGGATTTGGTCTAGCGTAGACTGAAACAGAGTCTGGACTTGGTCTAGAGTAGAGTCTGAAACAGAGTCTAGATTTGGTCTAGAGTAGAGTCTGAAACAGAGTCTGGACTTGGTCTAGAGTAGAGTCTGAAACAGAGTCTAGATTTGGTCTAGAGTAGAGTCTGAAACAGAGTCTGGATTTGGTTTAGAGTAGAGTCTGAAACAGAGTCTGGATTTGGTCTAGAAAAGAGTCTGGATTTGGTCTACATTAGACTGAAACAGAGTCTGGACTTGGTCTAGAGTAGAGTCTGAAACAGAGCCTGGATTTGGTCTAGAAAAGAGTCTGGATTTGGTCTAGAGTAGACTGAAACAGAGTCTGGACTTGGTCTAGAGTAGAGTATGAAACAGAGTCTGGACTTGGTCTAGAGTAGAGTCTGAAACAGAGTCTAGATTTGGTCTAGAGTAGAGTCTGAAACAGAGTCTGGACTTGGTCTAGAGTAGAGTCTGAAACAGTGTCTAGATTTGGTCTAGAGTAGAGTCTGAAACAGAGTCTGGACTTGGTCTAGAGTAGAGTCTGAAACAGAGTCTAGATTTGGTCTAGAGTAGAGTCTGAAACAGAGTCTAGATTTGGTCTAGAGTAGAGTCTGAAACAGAGTCTGGACTTGGTCTAGAGTAGAGTCTGAAACAGTGTCTAGATTTGGTCTAGAGTAGAGTCTGAAACAGAGTCTGGACTTGGTCTAGAGTAGAGTCTGAAACAGAGTCTAGATTTGGTCTAGAGTAGAGTCTGAAACAGAGTCTGGATTTGGTCTAGAGTAGAGTCTGAAACAGAGTCTGGATTTGGTCTAGAGTAGAGTCTGAAACAGAGTCTGGATTTGGTCTAGAGTAGAGTCTGAAACAGAGTCTGGATTTGGTCTAGAGTAGAGTCTGAAACAGAGTCTGGATTTGGTCTAGAGTAGAGTCTGAAACAGAGTCTGGATTTGGTCTAGAAAAGAGTCTGGATTTGGTCTACAGTAGACTGAAACAGAGTCTGGACTTGGTCTAGAGTAGAGTCTGAAACAGAGTCTGGATTTGGTCTAGGAAAGAGTCTTGATTTGGTCTAGAGTAGACTGAAACAGAGTCTGGACTTGGTCTAGAGTAGAGTCTGAAACATAGTCTGGACTTGGTCTAGAGTAGAGTCTGAAACAGAGCCTAGATTTGGTCTAGAGTAGAGTCTGAAACAGAGTCTGGACTTGGTCTAGAGTAGAGTCTGAAACAGAGTCTAGATTTGGTCTAGAGTAGAGTCTGAAACAGAGTCTGGACTTGGTCTAGAGTAGAGTCTGAAACAGAGTCTAGATTTGGTCTAGAGTAGAGTCTGAATCAGAGTCTGGATTTGGTCTAGAGTAGAGTCTGAGCTTGGTCAAGATCATTTAGTTCTTACCTGGGATACATTATGCCATTGTTTTTCTTCTTCCCTGTGTCTGGGTGAGGCTTCAACATGTTTACATAATCATCAAAACACAAAAAAAACTACCAGCCTGTGTTGACCATTCCCATCCAGATCATAGGTTTGTTTTTTTTTCTTTTACATGGTATTATTAAATAATACAGTAATAAAATGCAGACACAGAAGAAAAACAAAACAAAAATAGGCTTCAAAAAGAGGCACGGAAAAAAAGACCAGAAAACTGAGTTATTAGGAACTACCTCTTATTTTGGAAACACAGAGGAAGAGGAAAGGAAATAAACAAAGTGAATAACTAGATAACCACTGACTCAAATTGCCCTTCCAGGAACAAATATGGAGCCAATTCAACCTAATCTCCAAATCTGAACAAAAACACATCCCTTGATTACCACACACAAACCCACCAACATCCCTTGATTACAACGGCCAAAACCAATGACCCACAAAGTCATGCTAAAAAAAAAATACATCACATCCCTCTGCCTTACTAATTACAGTATATTACCTATTTTCATATTACATATTTTACATAAAACATATTTATATAAAAAGACATTATCAATGCAGAACAGTGTAATTACATTTATTATTTTACGTTAAGTTTAGTTATGTAACAGACATTTTCATCCAAAGCAACATACGATGAACTCATTGAGGATAGGTAGGATTCCTGCTGCAGATGTTGGGGATCAAACCCAGTACCTTTTGGGTGGGACTCGACCCCCCTAGCCACTAGGCACAAAGCAACGAGAGCTAACGCAAATAGATTATGTATCACTACATTACAGTGTCCTTGTTACAGTTAATTAAGTAATTACGGTGAAATAATGAATGTAACTACATGTAACATAATGTAATTCAATAATTAGGGTTAGGGTTTCCTATCAGGGGTTCTTGATTGTTTGTTCTCTCCATAATTATAATTTTTTGGTCTCTAATTTATTTTATTTTATTTCTCACTCTTTTTTCTCAATCTTTTGTTCTATTATGAGACAGAAAATGGAAAATAAAAATAGCAATAAGTGATATTGGTACATTGTCATTCCATTGTTGTTGTTTTGCTACATGTGCTTGCACATTATTGTTATTATTATTGTTATCATTATAGTTATTATGATGACCAGCCTGTCACCTTCGTGCTGTCGCCGCCATCCAAGAACAGGCAATCACACACACGTGATGTTTTTCCATCAATGGGCCATTTTTACACTTCAATTTTCCGGATGCTTCGAGCTCTAACAACCCGGTTGCTGGCAGGACAAGAAGGGACATAACGGCGAAAAAAGAAAAAAGAAAAGAAAAAGAAGGAAACATAAAAATCATCATTTTTTTGTTCTGTGCCTCAAATGAGGTAAGTGGAGAGCGGTGAAGAGAGAGAGAGAGGGCGGAGAGGTAATAAACTTGAGCGATCCCATCCAGCATGTGAAGGAAAAACTCATTTCCACAGCGGAGCAGATGGCCGGCACACGTGTAGCCGCCGTCACCTTCGGCCATGACCAGAGTCCCCCCTCCTGGTCTTGTTTTGTTTTTACCCTCCCATCTTTGTTGCCTTTGCCTTTTCTTTGTTTTGTTCTCTCTTTCTGACGTTATTTCTCTCCCTCTCCTCCTCTCTTCATGTTCTTAGTATTCATGAATACCAGACACAGAGGCCTGGACATTCAGGCTATCTCATAAATATTATACTGACTTTTTCACAAAGTGTGTGTCTTTGGAACATGTTCTCTCAAATACATTTTAATATCGAATACCTTAATTAGTGCTGCCGTCTAGAGACCTCAGGGCTGCTCGCTGCAGTGGAGGCCGCATAGTCAGGTGGAAAGCGCGGGCAGCTGACTTCCAGCTTTAGGTACTTTGGGATCCCCAGTGTCCGCGGTCCATCTGTAGGCGTCCTTGAGCAGGCTGCTAAACAAAACCCTTAATGACATGTAACCTGAAAACAGATTTTTATCCAAAGTTGCTTTATGAAAAAGATGGCTAAATAACTTACTGCCTACATACCCTTAATCTAATAATCTTCCACATCTGATCCAAGGTTAGTATTTATAGGAATGTATGATACGTAGCTTATATGAAAAACTTATTTTGATAGGTTTTTTTCCTTTCGTCATGATTTATTTTTTAGAATATTTAGGATGTTTATGTGTCATCACTGAAATCACATAGAAATGCCTTAGAAATAAAGTTGGGAAACAGATGAGTCAGGGTAAACCACCACATGATTAAATACAGTTGAGTAAAAACAAGAAGAGATAATTTCTTATTTCTTATTCATAATTTGGGTATAGAGTATATTTCCTGGGTGGGAACATCTGTTTGTGTTTTATTTACATTTTCTCAATAAGAAATGGCTATGCAGGCACGAAGGCGTCTATCGTCGCTTGTGTAAATATTTGATTAATTTCAATTAATTATTGATGTTTTTCAAGTCATTTTAAATGATTCAAAGTATTTACATAAGTAGAGTTTGAGGGTTTGAGTGTATTTGTACAGGTTACAGTTTGATTCAATTTCTACAGGTTAGGCTGGCGTAGTTTGTTGGCTTGCAAAACATAACTGTCCCCACATTACACTGCCACATTGCCCATCTTACATTCAGACAGAATGTAGCTTTTTGTGTTTTTTAATAGAGAGAGAGACAAGGCATAGAGTTGATCAAAATATCGAGAGACCCACCATCATTTCCCTATCGTGTCTTCATGCCCCTTTTTTTTCCATCCCCCTGAAGAAACCCCCCCCCCCCCCCCCCCCCCCCCCCCCCATCCTCTCTCTCTCTCTCTCTCTCTAGTGCTGACACACTGTGACTTTCCCCAAGTGACACACACACACACACACACACACACACACACACACACTGCCCACTCTGTCTCCATCTCTTTCATGTGAAATTGTCCATGTGAAGTGCTGGCTGAGTGGAAGTTAATTACACTGTTGCAACGACTAAGACATAGAGAGGATGAGAGAGAGAGCGATATGGAGAAAGAGAGGAGAAAGAGAAATACAGAGATGGAGAGTGAAAAGGAAAACATAAAGACAGAGGAATCAGAGAGCAAAAGCCAGAGAGCAAGAAAGAAAGAGATAGAAAGGAGTAAGAGAGAGTGAGGGGAGGGAGAGAGGGAGAGTGAGAGTGAGAGTGACAGTGAGAGAGAGAGAGAGAGAGAGAGAGACACACACACACACAGATACAGAGACAGAGACAGAGAGAGGAAAAGACAGTGAAGAATTAACCAATGCCCTGACACAGAGCCCCGGCATGATGACCTCTCCCAGCCAATCCAGCGACCCGCCAGTCCTACTGGTGTCAGACCATGGACCAAGACCCGCCCACTCATCATAAGACACGCTTGTCACACAAGTATATTTGGCATCTAGAAAAATGTTTGTGATATGTTTGCAATGTGTTGCTTTCCCTGTTTACAATAACTAGTAACTAGTACCTGTTTACAAGTTCATGATGAACTCACAAATGATTAAGTTAGTTTGAATATTACAAAACTGGTATAACTGGGCAGACACTAAGCAGTACCTTAGCAATGACAATTACTTTTTGATTCACGTTTATAATGCTCAACTTTTTTTGTATTTGTTTCTTTCAGTGTAAAATATACTGTAAATAAAGTCAAGTCGAATGCACTGTAATGAATATTGTTTGATAAATAATGCTTGTAATGTATTGACAAGTAACATTCATTGTCAACTGATAACGTGGTCAAATGCAATGTCTATCACAAGTTTTCCAGTACTCTAGTCTTTGTCTAATTACGTTCTCCTCGTTCTTCAGTGCCACTTCCCATTTTCTGCCTGCCTGCCTGCCCTGTCTGCTTTTCCGTGCCCATCCTCCATTTGTTCATTAAAACCTCATCTTTTTACATTCCTGTCCTGACTCTGTGTCCAGCTCTTGGGGATCCTTAGCTCTGACTGTAACAGTATTAGTCTATACCGGAATAGTATAACTCTACTACTCTTAGTACACAGTGTGCAAACTGTGCAGGACTTCAGACTAAACAGAACCAGTGATACACAATCTGATACACACTCAGACACAGCTGCATAAATCCAGGTACATGTTCCTGCATGCATTCGCACAAAAAAGCTACAGGCAAACAGATGCTTACTGTGCAATACAAATGCAAAACATATACATCCTCAAGTTGAATCTTCAACTCCCTATACTCCAACTTGCCTCTTACACACAGGTGCACGCGCACGCACACACACACACACAAATACAAACGGTGAACCCATCTCTCTAAAGGTAACGTGAGGTGGACAGAAAATGTCAAAATGAATTGAATTCCTAAAATATTGTCAAGTCGCCCCTGCCTCCATTACGAAATGACAATGCACTAATGTTAAGTCCGCCCTAATGTGGAGTGTGGGATTAGCAAAATCTGTATTCAAGGACAGTGGGTGCCGCGTCAATTTCGAAGGGTGGCATTGAAACATTCAACAACCTGGGGACACAGACAGTGTGGAGAAACCGACCGTGTGGGAAGCCTAATATATTCTCCTTTATCGCTTTCTTAATTAAAAACAACACAATCTTCTGGAAGCGGAGACACAATACAAAGGGAAGACGGCGTGCGCTAAATCAATTCCTTTTCATAACAGGAAGTGACATGCTTCAAACACAGAGGATGAACCCTCATTGGTTGCTCCCCCCCCCCCCCCCCGTCATGTAAATGCAGATCTGAAGAAGGAGGGGGGGGGGGGGGGGGGGAAGGTGGGCGAGAGTTAATTTATCTATCCTCTGGGTCTCTAAGGGCGCTACAGGCACGTGTTTGGAGGAGGTTCGCTGTCACCTGTTGTTGTTCAACAGGTGAAAGCAGCGCTCTACATAGCCACCTACAGAGAGGAACCAGGCAGGCTGCGTGAGCGCCACCCCCACACAGAGCATAATAGCAGCGCGCATAATGGCACTCTTTTTGCATGCCCACACAGACCTACGCATACACACACACACATACACACACACACACACACACACACATTTGCACACCCAAACTTGCACAGACACAAGGACAGACAAGGAAAGACAAAAAGACACTCACACACCCTTGCAGAAACACAAAGACAGACTAGACAACGCAAAGACAAAAAGACATGCGCGCACACACACACACACACACACACATACATACACACAAACGCATGCATATAAATGCACACATCCTTATATATACATCTTTATACAGTATGTGCATTATTTATTTTTCAGTCAGAGCCACTGTGACATCTATTGGTCAAATCAGAATAGATGTATTGCCAAAAGAAGAAGAAATTGATGGCTTTGTATAAATTCTCAGGTCAAAGTTCACCAAACTAGCCAAGGTAGTCTGCGGTGAGATGGGCGATGAGTGAAACATCAAAGAGCATGTATGAGACTGCGACTTCACCCCCTGCCACCCCCCCCCCCCCCTCCCCACCAGCAGCAGCACCACCCTGCCTCTCCTGTTGCAGTAGATGATTGAAATGCAAAGATGAAGTCCTTCTACTGGTCCATTCTGACCCTCTCTCTCTCTCGCCTCTCTCTCTCTCTCTCTCTCTCTCTCATACAATCTCTCTCAACATTGTCTCTTTCTTCCCTCTACCCTTCCTCTCACCTCTTGTTCTCTCTCCCCTCCTGCTCCTTCCTTCAGAGACCCATGGATCTACTGTACTCTTCTACTTTCTGACACTCTCTCTCTCTTCCTCTCCCTCTCTCCATCTCTCCAACTCTGTCCTTCTCTATCTGTTCAACTCTCTTACCACCTCTTCGCATCACACACCACCACACCGCCTGGCGAAGGTCGAGGACATGTGCTAATGTGCAAGTTGTTGTCACTCGTGTGGCACGTGTGCTCGTTACTGCCTTTCCCCTGGATATTGAGAAATATCCGGTCTAAACACCCGGTTTGAGCTGGTTCCCACCCATTATCGAAATGCCCTTTCAGTATCTCTTGCACAAGCCACTCCCACTCACCCCCATCATATTTGGGAGTACCTGATACCAGGTAACGCATTCCATCACTTATAGAGGGACGTTTGAGAGCCATATGCATGTCTTATCGTACGTTTTTAAAACTTTGTGCATTTAAGTCAAATTTGGACCAGGAACTATCCACAAAATTATGCCACCCACTACATCATCACACTTCATTCCCCAAAAGAGCTGCCTACATATCTATCCATTGTATTTTATATATATATATATATATTTCTTAGTTAATAACAGTTCACTTCTGCTAAGGCTCAAGCTGCACTATGAACATGACTTTCAATGACAATGTGTGAGTCTGTGTGCGAGAGGATGCACGTGTGTGGATGTAAGAGCCACATGGTCCCTCCACCTGAGCACCAAGGTAAAGGTTGAGTCCTTGGGGTTCTCAGACAGCCTGTGCTCTCCCGGTGCTGGCTGGCAACAGTAGCAGCTGTCTGATCACTGGAGCTCAAGGTGTCATGTTCCCCAGGCTCCATGCCGACAGCCAGTCTACCACCTCCACATCGCTATCCCATAATAATGCACACACCCCCCCCCCCCCCCCACCCCCATCCTCACATCCATGCTGCCAGTACCATGGACCATGTAGCTCGCTCTCTCTCTCTCTCTCTCTCTCTCTCTCTCTCTCTCTCTCTCTCTCACTTTTCCCTCAGAATGGTGGGGGTATACAGTATATGCATGCTGTTGGATGAGCATATACATACATATATGTTATTTATTTTATTCATTCACTTATACATTCACCCAGGCGGGGTCCAAAATAAACACCTGTCACCAGGCATTGGCGGATAGATTTGACCATTTGGCAGGTACAAATGTCCCTGGTTCTACCAGTCTTATCTTGCAGTGTCTTGTCAGCCCCCTCATTTCCGTGTGGGGGCTGCTGGCTCTTGCCAGGCTAGGTCAAAAATAATTCAGGGTGACATTAAAACAATTGCTCGGCCGGTGGATTTTTCCACTCTGACCCTGGTTCAGCCCAGCTACTCATAGCCACATAACACAGCACCATATCGTACTCTGCTAGTGATCTTTACTCTTGAAACACACACATCGAGTGTATATATGCTATTAATATTACCTACATATAGTAGATACTAGATATAGTATTATTATGTATGCATGGATGATACGTACATGTTCCTCCATCAACTAACTATATACTATATGGCAATCATATTGCTTATGATCACTTATTATTTAAACTTATTCAATGACTTTACTTTATCTACATTATCTTCATTGCTATCCATGCCCATTTACATACGGTTCACCAAAATGGTGAACTGTGAACTACAACTTGATATGAGACAGGTAGAGTGCGGAGGAAGGGATAATGATGTAGTTGGAGTGATGGAGGGGGAGGAGGACCGGAGGGGGTGAGAGTGTCGAGGGAGGTGGAGGAGGCGTTTGCTTTCCATGGAGGCACGTGTTTGAGCAGCCTGCTGTGACATCCGCAAGCCTTGTGGGGGGGGGCTGGAGGGAGGGAGGGAGGGAGTTTCAGAGGCAGGCTTCAGTCAGAAAGCCCTCTGTGCAGAGAGACAGAGAGAGACAGAGAGAGACAGAGCGAGACAGAGAGGGAAAGAGACAGAGAGACACTTTATCCTATTTTGCTGTTTTTGTGGTTTGGCAATGTTTGCCATGCCAATAAAGTCCTTTGAATTTAATTTAGAGCGAGACAGCGAGGCAGAGAGGGGGAGAGAGAGAGAGAGAGATAGACAGAGAGAGACAGGGACAGAAAGAGAGACAGAGAGAGAGAGAGACAACCCACACTGACACACACACGCACACCGACACATACGCACACACTGAAAGGCTTTCAATCGAGAACCTAAAATAAAAGGGAAAACAGAGAGACAACGTCACAGACGGCTAAATAGCCAATCAATAGAATAAAAAGCATTAAAAGCTAAACAAGGTCCAGTGTTTAACCCGCCTCACCCTCACGTGACACACAGGAGCCACGTCGGTGAACATGACCTGTGCATGCCCCCCCCCCCCCCCCCGCTGGGTGGGTTTATAGTTTGCCAGCACATGGCAAGCTATAAACAGAAAGGTTCCTCTTTGTTTCTACGCTCTACGACTCTCTCTCTCTACCTGTCTATCTCTTGCCCCCCCACCCTCTCTCTCACTCTCTTTCTGTCTATGTCTATCTCTCTAGTCTCCCCCCCTGTTTCTCTCACCTCTCTCTCTCTCTCTCTCTCTCTCTCTCTCTTCCTGTCTATCTCCTGCTCCCCTCTCCCTCTAGTCTCCCCCCTGTTTCTCTCACCTCTCTCTCTCTCTCTACCTGTCTATCTCTTGCTCCCCGCTCTCTCTCTAATCTCGCCCCGTTTCTATCTCACCCCTCTCTCTCCCTCTCTACCGGTCCCCCATGCCCCCCTCCCTCTGTTTCTATCACACCTCCTCTCTCTCTCTCTCCCTCCGTTCCTCTCACCCCCTCCCTCTGTCTCTCGCTCTCCCTCCGTTTCCACCTCAGCCGTTCTCCCCCCCCCCCCCCCCCCCATTTCTCTCCCTCCTCTCTCCCCTTCATCTCTCTCTGTCTCTTCTCTTCCTTTCCTCCCCTTGTCTCACTCTCTCTTACTCTCTCTCTCTTACTCTCTCTCTCTCTCTCTCTCTCTCTCTCCCCCCGCTTCTCTCTAGTCTCACCCTGTTTTATCTCACCCCTCTCTCTTTCTCTAGTCTCGCCCCATTTCTATCTCACCTCTCTCTCTCTCTTTTTTTTTTTCTCTCTCTCACCCTCTCTCCCTGTCTCTCTGTCTCTTCTCATCCTCCCCTCCTCTCTCTCTCCCTCTCTCTCTCTCTCTCTCTCTCTCTCTCTCTCTCTCTGTACAGGGATGCCAGGACATACACGTGCAAAAGAAAACAGACCCTGTCATCCATCGATTTCAAAGTGCTGGGTTCACGTGCGCTACCAACATGGTCATCAATAAGCTGTCAGAGGTGGAGAAGGAAATCATAACTTTATTTGTATCGCACTTTTCTTAAAACAATGTCTACAAAGTGCTTTAAACCCCCCCCCCCCCCCAAAAAAAAACAAACAAACAAACAAAAAAAGATAATATATGAGTAAACGGACACAGCTGAAATGAGGACCTTTGTGAGAACATTCAGTACTTGAGTGATGTGGCCTATTTCAGAGAAACTCAGAGAGAGAGGTAGGGCGAAAGTGATTGGGAGAGAGAGAAGAGAGAGAAGAGAGAGAGAAGAGAGAGAAGAGAGAGAGAGAGAGAGAGAGAGAGGAGGATATGAAAATCTAACAGGTCTCTCTCTCGCTCTCTCTCTACCTGTCTATCTCTTGGCCCCCCCCTCTCTCTAGTCTCGCCCTGTTTTTGTCTCACCCCTTTCCCTCTCTCTCTCTCTCTACCTGTCTATCTCTTGCTCCCCCTCTTTCTCTCTAATCTCCCCGTTTCTATCTCATCTCTCCCTCTCTCCCCCCCCCCCCTCTCTAGTATCTCCCCCCGTTTCTCTCACCCCCCTCTCTCTCTCTACCTGTCCCCCCCCAGGCTTTCTATCACACCTACTCTCTCTCTCCCTTCATCTGTTTCTCTCACACCCTCCCTCTCTCTCTTGCTCTTTCTCTCTCTTCCTGTTTCTATCTCAGCCGTTCTCTGCCCCCCCCCCCCCCCCGTCGTTTCTCTCCCCCTCTGTCTGGTTCCCCCTCTCTCTGTCTCTTCTCATCCTCCCCTCCTCTCTCTCTCTCTCTCTCTCTCTCTCTCTCTCTCTATACAGGGATGCCAGGACATACACGTGCAAAAGAAAACAGACCCTGTCATCCATCGATTTCAAAGTGCTGGGTTCACGTGCGCTACCAACATGGTCATCAATAAGCTGTCAGAGGTGGAGAAGGAAATAATGAGAGAGAGAGAGAGAGAGAGAGAGAGAGAGAGAGGAGGATATGAGAATCTAACAGGTAAAAAGTTAAAACTGAGCAAGCTATGTCGATATGGCTTTGTTATAGGAAACAATGCAAATAAACCCAGCTGTTGAATGCAGCTGTCATCTGTTGTCACACGCTGCAAACCTAACCCCCTAATCTTGACAGATAAAACAATACACACATGATTACCGGTGATTACAGTGATGCAGCGACATAACAATGCACATGCACACACACACGTATACATGCCGAGCTCACACACACACACACACACACACAGACACACACAAGCACCTCTATATTCATAAATCCACACACAAACAACACACACACACACACAGAAAATTACAATTGTTCAGACAGACAGGCAGACATGCAGGTAGACAGGGATGGTAATAGATAGGAAAAACAGGACAGCCAGTACTTCATTGGGTAGGCAGTACTGCCTGCAGAGCTATGTGACCTTAAAGCTCATTGGCTTCTACTGAATTAACAGTGGGACAGAGACAAGAGAGAGAGAAAGAGAGAGAAAGAGAGAGAGAGAGAGAGAGAGAGAGAGAGAGAGAGAGAGAGAGAGAGAGAGAGGGGGGGGGGGGGGGGCAGGTATAGGTAGGTCATCGATGGAAAAACGTGTGAGGGGAATGAGAAAGGACAACTTTAGAGATCAGAGGAAGAGAGGGCAGAGGGGGCGAGGGAGCGCTACAGAGACAGAAAGAAAGAGAGAGAGAGAGAGGGAGAGAGAGAGGGAGAGGGAGAGATAGATAGATAGATAGATAGATAGATAGATAGATAGATAGATAGATAGATAGATAGATAGATAGATAGATAGAGACAGAGACAGAGAGAGAGAGAGAGAGAGAGAGAGAGAGGGTTTTGTCACTAAAGTTTGGAAGATGACTAAGTGATGGAATCGAATACAGGTAAATAAGACTTATAGCACACAGACACAGGATCTTCACTCAGAGAATGAAAACTAAACACTAAAATAAAGACGAAAGAAGAGCAAAGAAGAATATGTACTATTCATTACATTACACTTAGTCATTGTGGTAGACAATTTTATCCAAAGCGACTTCAAGTGAGAATCATCAAAGCATACAACCAATAGTAGTGGAATTAGTACTACTTAAGTAAAAGTAGTAATACAACACTGTAATAATACTGTTACAAGTACAAAAAAGTAGTGGTGTGCGATACTGCATATTTTGGTATCGATCCGATACCAAGTAAATACGGGCCAGTATCGCCGATATCGATACCGATACCGATACTTTTCAATAAATAAGGTGGATGCGTCATTGAATTGCTAAATCTCAATTAATTTTCATGACCTTAAGTGTTTTTTGTGATGTTTCCTTTTTTATTATTAAATAGTTAAAACCTAGGACAGAATGAGAACAAAGTTTATAATTAAATAGAAAACGCTTTATTATCAAGTTTTTTGCTTTGCGTCACGTGACTCACGTGACTCGCGTGACGGCGCAACATCTAAACACAAGAGGGGGAGGGGGAGCAAAGTGTGCCTGCTCTGTGCTGACACGGGAGCGGCGAGTCCGGTGACCTGGCTGTTTCCTCTTTGCCGAAACCGCAGCATTGCAAACAAGAGCGGAACTTAAAGTAAAGAATCGATCCCAACAGGCTAGTATCGATCCGATACCGATACCAACTTGGTATCGATACTATCGATATTTGGATCGATCCGCCCACCACTACAAAAAAGTACAACAAAAGAGTAAAAGTATTAGCATCAGAATATTCTTAAGTACCAAAAGTAAGTAATCAGTATGCAGAATGGTCCATTTCAGAATATATTATTGGATTATTTATATATATATATATATATTCTTTAGTGATGGATTAATGTGGCTTTAACGTTGCAGCTGGTAAAGGTGGAGCTCATTTTAATTTATTTATATATAAATTAAATATCATTTAACAAACTGCTGGGTAGCTTGTGAATTTCCTCCTAGGGGTCAATAAAGCCTTATGGATATAATATAATTTCTTTATTGATTATATTTTGTCTTGTTAATCTGAATCTGCAAAGTAATTAGTAACCAAAGCTGTCAGATGAATGTAGTAGGCTACAGTGAGAGATGAGATGTAGTGGAGTAGAAGTATAAGCCGATGACACAAAATGCTGTGCAGAGTAGCTAGGGATCAGAAAACAAGGTGAGCTGTTTTTTTTGTCTAAATCATTTTAAATTGGTGGTAGTGAAGCGCAGTAAGAAGAAAGCTGCACCACCACCAATTTAGTTCTCCACACTCAGACAGGTCAAACAGCAAAGAGCTCAAGTCAATTGATGAGACTCTCTTGGAGGAGACTGGTCTGCAAGCGTTTCCCTGGAGAGAGGGAGAGAGACGAGAGGATACACAAGCGGATACACAGAGCAGCAACTAGAATAAACATTGGGAGTTGCATAGGTAGAACGTAATTGAACACAGGTGATCTATATAAACTGGTAGGGGATATGAATCCAAGGGCAAGTGGGTCCCTAGTGGCCACATGGGGTATGACACCCTAATGGCCCAAATGCACTGGTTGCAAATGGTAATTTTCCAGAAGTACTATATATGCTGTATTTATGCATTTCTCTGTCTCTCTCCGTCTCTCTCTCTCTCTCTCTGAGGAGTGAACATGGGGGGGCTGGGCTATGGCTATGGCGTATTATTTGTCGTTGCACGTGTGCATAGGTTTCATATGCGTGTATCTGTGCATGGCTCTTTCCACCATTCATGTGTGTATGGGTGTATCAATAAGAGACAAACAAACAGACATACATGCAGATAGACAGCCATACCTACGTACAGACAAACAGAAACAGACACAATTACTTTGTGTGTGTGTGTGTGTGTGTGTGAGAGAGTGTGTGTGTGTGTGTGTGAGTGTGTGTGTGCCTGCACATGACTGCGTAATACCCATTTCATCAGATAAAGCTCAGGTTGGCAGTAGTCTCACAGTACATAGGTGCCCCCTATAGGCAACATATCAGTTTGGTTAAACAACAAAGTACAAAGGGAAAAGGGTGATGACTTCATTAAATAACAGGTGATGTACAGAGGGCTGCAAGATGACATGTTTGTGTGTGTATCTATAGCTAATAGTAATTCTACATTTCATTTTAAATAGTGGTAGTAGATGAGGTGTCATATCCCCACCACCCACCCACACACACACACACACACACACACACACACACACACACACACACACACAATGTAAAGCACTTTGGATGTTTGAAAAGCGCTATATAAATGCAATTGATTTTTTTATTTTAATTATTATTATTATTATTATTAAATACAGCGACAGCTTGCCATGAACAAATATGGTTAACTACAATATGTTACTGTGTTAGCAAACACCAAAAGCAGAATGTTTAAACTATTCTGCAAATGAGTTGAGACCTGTGTTATGCTATGTTAAATGTGATCTGTCATTTCTATCAGAGGGGGTGGTTGTAGTTTGGAGTGTATGCAGATGTGCAAGTGAATGCATTATAAGGGGATATATGGAAGGAGGGGGGAGGGGGGGAATTACAATAGTGTAGTGGCTAAGGTGTTCGACACACGGCCAAAAGTTCCTGGGTTCAATCCCCAATTTCCACATCCTTAGGGGTGAGGCAATGCGTGAGCAAGATCACCCCTATATTTTCCTTAATAACATGCATCTTGAATACACTGTAATTTGCGCTGGATAGACATCATAGTGAACAGAATATGCATCTAGTGAGTGTACTGCATAATGTGTGCCTCAGCCTCATATCGTAAGCAGCGTACCACAGCCCTGACCAGACTCGGGGGCTTGAGTAGGCGGCTCCAGGCTGGAGCGGAGGGCCCGCTGCCAGGGCCGGCCTGGCAGATATCACAGGGGCAGACGGAGCACTTACCAAGACACAGAGGACCGTGCTCCTCACAGTTACACGTATACCACTCACTGATTTGCATGAGCACCGAGGAACGAGAGCGAGATAGAGATTCGAAAAGAGGAAGAGAGAGCTAGAGAGAGCTAGAGAGAGAGAGAGAGGGACACAGAATTCAGTATAGTGTATATTTTCCATGTCCATGTATAACCATCTGCTTTGCAATACAGCTTGTAGTGTTTACAAGTATTAGAGAAAATAATAAAAGAGCTTTAACAGGCATACATCTATAGCTGTCTACACAGGTGTAGCAATTACAGTAGCTGGCATGGAGAGCATTGGTTCTCATTTTTCTCCTTAACCAATGAACACATCCATATTGTCTCGCATAGACATTGTGTAAAAGCAAAAGCTGAGCAGTTTTGTTGTATGTTTACCTGTACATTTATAACACAACTAATTACTATTGATACTGCACATAGCATCTGAGCACACGATTTTCTGGCCGTGTCTTTTTTTTCTTTTGCAATTATCCAACCAAAACAATTCCAAAATCACTGATAAGGCTTTGATAGATTTTGTGTTAATCACAGCAGTGAGAAAAAAGAGAGCTGTGTTAAAAAAAATCAAGAATCAAGATACACAAGGAATATTTGACAGACATGAGTTATACGCCAACTAGAGGGGACCTCTAGTCATTTGTAACAATTTCGGAGGTTGTCTGTGATCTTAATCTCATGCAAATCTGTCATGTCTGTAATTTTTAAAGTAAAAATTCCACCGCAGATGACCTACCATGTTTCGCCAAACACAGAGGTCATGTGAATCGGCATCTCAGTGATTTGGCGCCTCTTTTCTGCCTATTTTCTGCCTAATTTCTGCCTAATTTTTGCCTCTTTTCCAGTCAAGAATTATGGAGGCTGCGATGGTAATTATAAATGAAAGTTTAGACAGCATTTTGGGGGCAAATTCAGGAGGCTCATCTCGCTGCACAGCATGGAGAAGACAGAGCAAGCCGAAAACCATCAGAAGAGCGAAATCTCGAAAGATGACGAGATGGATGACATGCATGGCAGCATGCAGTATGAAACAATTTTTCTATCTTTCAAGAGGCTCAACAGTTATTATGTGATAACCTATCATTTTAACCTATCATTTTTAACCTTAGGCCTATACACCGGCCAGACACTTTCCAATCAATATTCCTCCAAAATAGTGCACAAACAAGCCAGGGGATTCATATCATAATTCAAGGCCGCACCGGCCAATTAAAGTGTCTCTTTGCGCATCCAATGCTTGTTTTTCGTCTTAGCAGCCATTGCTCTTGTCATTTAGAAAACGGATGTCAGCACAGCCGTGATATCATATCTGGGTCATAGTCAGTCATTTCAGAGTAAAATACAGACTAATCCATGCAAATGCGCCGCACGTCATTTATAAATCACATGAGATCCCCATGTTATACTAGTCCTGTGCGAATAGGGCTTAAGCGTGGAATTTGAACTGAACTATACGTGTTGATCGAACGCTGAACTGTTGCTGAATGCATGAAAGAGAGTCAAGGCTACAGCTTCGGCGTAATTGTTGCTCAAAACGTGACAGGCAGAGAATGTGGGTGAGATGAAATGCGACGTGTGCAGATGTAAACAAGTGTTCGAGACGCTGCTATATAGAATGAAAAGTGTGCCAGAGCACCATGGCAACACCCTGGTCTATTGAAAAACATAAATCGCCAGAGAAAACGGCAAAGCTATGAATACCATGCGAGCAATATGTCTAGCAGCACCTCAGAGTTTTGTGATGCACCTTCCCCGGGAGGAGGAATGCACCTTCGTCATTGTTATAAAATTTGACCCATCTGCACGTTTCCTGAATGACTAAAGGAATGCAAGAGAATGTAAAAGTGATATTGGGTCCTTTATGGCATTGGTACAACTGTATTGTACTTTATATTGTATTTCTAGTACAGAGAAAAACCCAAGATGACGTTTGTAACAGAATCAACATTTGATTTGTTGAGCTATTTATTGGACAGGCCTTGCTTCTTCTCTCTCCATCTGAACATTTTGTGTATGTGCATGTGTGATAGCTGAGAAGAATTGTTGCCAGTGTACGTGTGGCTTTAGCATGGCTGCGAAGACAGTGTTGTCTACCCCACTCACATGCACATGTCCCCCTCTCTTTCTTTACCACCTCCATATCTCTCTCTTCCCTCTTTTTCTCCCTCCCTCCATTCGCCCATCCCTCTGTCAACACCACCATCTCTCTTTTCATTACATCGTGGGGAGAGGGGGGGGCAGGTTCTCTCTCTCTCTCTCTCTCTCTCTCTCTCTCTCTCTCTCTCTCTCTCTCTCTCTCTCTCTCTCTCTCTCTCTCTCTCTCTCTCTCTCTCTCTCTCTCTGTACTAGTTTGATAGTTTTGATAGTAACTAATCAACTATCCAGGAAGGACCTCCACAAAACATTCATTATCATTAGGTTATGTATGCAGCTGTTGACCTGTTGATACTTGCGGGGTATGCATACTATATTATGTATACTGTGTGTGTGTGTGTGTGTGTGTGTGTGTGAAAAGTCACCTTCCTTGCATTACATTTCCACTACAGGTGGCGTGTGTGTGTGATTTCTGTGTGGGTTTTTCTTAACAAGCTCATCAGGCTACCACACAATGCACATATTTTCCTGGTTAGGATGCAGACTACACCTTTGTATATGATATACATGATGTATTTGTATAAGAAATTGATATTGTGTATGCTCAGAGATTGAGGGCGATTCTGTTGGATACAAAGCAGTGGTAATCTTAAAACAACACACAAAGGAAACTCTCTCTCGGAGTTGTACCCAGTCAACGGGCACCCATACAGCTCAGAACAGCAGCAAGGCAAATTGTGCCTCGATGAGTGACAAGGCAGTGGGGTGGGGGGTAATTACAGTGTATGTGTGGAGAGGCGAGTAATGGAGAAGTTTCCCATTTTAATGATTCACCACGGCTGTCTTTCACTGAATATGGAATTATAAGAAAAGCCCTGGAGAATCGAGTGGCTCGTGTGTTCCCAGACGAAGGGTTCTGTGTTTGAATCCCCAGTGTCCGCAGTCTACCTGTAGGCACCTTTGAGCAAGATGCCCTAACCCCTATCTGCTCATTAATGGCATGAAATTGCACATTCTCTGTGCTCTTCTGTTTGCGTGTGTGTGTGTGTGTGTGTGTCTTTGTGCGCATCTTCGTGTGTGTTGGTGCTTCCATACAGTGCAGTTCTACTGTGTTTAATACATTTCCATCGTCTACTATTGTGCTACAAACCTTCGGAAAAACACATCGAGCTCACACACATAGGTCTAGAACCCTGTGTGTCAAACTCCAGCCTCCAATAAATGTCTTTTCCTTGACAAAATGGTCCCGACTGAAAGATGTTTATGTTTTTAAAATGAAACAGTCTGCAGTAAGTATCTGCGGTGTACCGTAACAATGAACAAATCTGTGCCACTGTGTTCGTGTGGGGGCGATTATTGTCTGAGTCATCAAGACAAGCACATGAAAAAGTGACACTGTGTGAAGCCTGACCTCTATATTCCTACATGGTAAACGCCAGTGAGTCACCGCCAACCAAGCCATGACAAAGGCCGAGGAAGTGGACGTCAGCCATCCACATTAGGCAATTAGGCAAAAACAGAGGCCAGTGAGCGTCAGAAATCTACCGTCGCAACGTGTGTCACTGCTAAGAGGCACGAGAGCTTCATATGAGGTCTAAACATATACTTTTTTTTGTATTTTATTATTATAATTTTTATTCGATGCACAGAAAATCAGCATTGATTCGCTCTCGCTCTCTGAAGAAACACACTATCTTGAATCATCTCTTACAATCTCTAATCGATGTCTCCACATCCTGCTTCAAAATGTGTCAGTTGAAAAAGAGAGAGAAAGGAAAAAAGCAGAAAGGGAAAAACGCAGCCCTGCTACCTGGCAACAGGCTACTCGCTAATCAGTGGGAGAGATTATCTGGCCGTAGCGACGCGTGGGTACGCGTAGCACACTGACCTACATATTAGCGGGCCGGCAGAGACTTTGCAGTCTGCTCTTCGTCATACAGGCTGGATGTTAACGGAAGCGAAGGGCCGACCCCTTATGTTCGGTTGTTGTATGAAGTGACCTGGCATTTTCCATCTCCCCTTAGATTGAGGATCGTCATGTGATCAATGGTCAACATGTGCTGCACAGTATACCGCAATATAGCAAAAAGGTTTTTGTGCATAAGTGTGTGTTTCATTGATTGTGTTTGTGTCCGTGTGATTGCATTTAGTGCGGTGGATGGGTAGGTCACACCATGATGATTTCAATATCGACAAAACACGAGGTCACCTTATGAGAACCACACGTTTTGACGTCATTAAAATCCAATATTGAAAGCACAAGTAACATTTTGAGTAAGTTTGATTTATGCTTAGGATGATGGGAGAGCGGATGTGTGTGAATGCTGACCATTACAGCATCAGGTGCCCGGCCCATATATTTCTATAGATCGTCTTCCGACATCAGCTCCAATGGTGTTGCTAATTGGCGGGATTTCCCGATTCACCAACTTGGGCAAAAGGTCAGGAAGAAAGTAGGTCAACAAAATCAATTTTCATTAGTGACGAATTAAATCAATTCAAGATCTTCAACTCAATTTCACTTTTCAGCCTTCACAAGATACCGATGTCCATAACGTAGTACCAAAATCAATACTTCTTGGTAACCTAATTGTGAAAAGGCTTGCCTCATTGCATTACATGTGAGGCCTAGGTTTCAAAGAATCAGGTAATCCTAAACATCTAACAAACTATACATTGGTTTAACCAAACTAGTCAGGTGTCAGTGTGGTCATAAAAACATGGCGTGCTACAAACAATTATAAAATCTACATCCGGCAAATGGGTCAGACCATCTCAATAGTGGTTGCCCTATATTTTAATTCTAATCAAGTCGTTGAGGTAAACCATAAAAATATAAAAATATTTCTTTAATAAAGATGAGTTTCAACAAGGTGATGGAGTCGACGCGTTTCAAGGTCTCATCAAGACAACTCATGGAGTCAACGAAAAGGCAAAAGCGCCAGCGAGCGTTGTTGAATGAGGTCAGGATACATTCAAAAGCAAAACACAAAAAAGTAATAACAAAGTTGCTAACATAAAGTGAGGCCTTTTCGTATTTTCGTTTTTTTTTTTTTTTTTTTTACAATAAAACCTGGATAAAGTCTATGTGGGTCAACATCAAAACATTCCACACAGTTTGCACTCAGGGGGAGCCAAGGGGAATCTATATCTTGTGAATAGACGTCCGTAACAAGTCTCGGCGCACCATGGCTCTTCCAGCGTGTGCCCATATGTCTCACTGTCATTACGGGTAAGCCGCTTCCCCGTGGCTGCTGATACATTTGGCTAGGTCGCGCCCCGCATATGCCTTATTGTCCGTTGTGGCCGTCTCATGAATGTCCTAATGTGCATACATACAAGGGAAATGGGTCAGGGTGTCTCAAGAGTGACGCCTGGTTGCCATGAAGTATTTAAAGGACAAGATGTACCGAGTTTCACCCGACACTCACCGAAGGCGCATAACAAAAGTGATGAGGTGTCTGCCCGACGACAAAATGATATAACATCTAGTCTAGATAATAACCAGCTAAAAAGGAAGTAGACAAAAAGCTGGAGCTCCATCTGTTGAAAAATGTCATATTCAGTCCAACTGCTGTCTGAGTCACAAAGTCATATAAGTCACATTTGGATGCTGCAAACCACAGTGGAATTGATCACTATGCAATCCTTCAGCTCATTTTCCTTATTTAACTTCACTTTATGGTGGTTCACCCAACAGCTCCAAATGACTTGAGCTCTGAATAATTTTCAAGCTTAAGTACCATCTCAGTCAAACACTTGGTCATACGGTTCAGATCATACTGGTTAGACCAAGTGTCCAGAGTCTAATTTTGTACCATAGTAACTGTAGATTCAATAACTTTTGTCACTATAACTTACATTTTGGTCGTTGTGATGCTTTAATTCTGAAGTTTACGTTTAACTGTATAGTGAACTGAATTCTTTACGATTTATACCTGGAATCAAGGCTTCTGTTTCAGCGAGGTGGAGGCCAAACACCAATCCATTTACAAATGATTAGTTTAAAGATAATTGCAAAGAAAAATATAAGGGAACACTTTAGATTAGGGACCACATATTCACCATTAACTAGTTGCTAAGATCGTAATTTATGTACAACAACGTCCTTACTTACTATCAATAAGCAGTAATTAGGAGGTTATTGAGGGAAAAGTCTAATATTAAAGTGAATGGCCAAGAAGTTGTAGAATATGGTCATGCAAAATAATGCATTAATAAGTGCTTTATAATGACTAATAAAGAGCCAATATGCGTGCTTATAAGCAACTAGTTAATGGTGAATATGTGGTCACTAATCTAAAGTGTTACCAAATATAAATATTGACTCTAATTTGTCCATTTGCAAAGCATTTAATGTGTATTGAATCAGAGCATGAGAGGGGCGGGGGCAGCAGCAGAGTGTGGGTGGTATGATCAGAGACGCAGTTCAGTGAGTGTGGAGATCAATAGGGTTATGGACAGAGGGTCAAACACTTCTCTCCACCAGGTAGCGAAACAAACCCGGGACCAGCTCCAAGAGCAGGAAAAAAACTGAACGTGCGATACATTTGTGTAGTTAACAACGAATCACAATGTATTTTAATTGCAAACCTTGGGTGAATTAAGCCTCAGGACGGCCCTTGTGGTCAGCCCTATTGGCTGACCAGTGACTCTACAACATTACATTTACATTTAGGGAGACGCTTTTATCCAAAGCGACTTACAATATGTACATTTGTTAGAAGAAAGTGCAACAGTAAGGATTTCACAACAAAATGTTTGAACGTGCTGTAGTGGCATTAAACTTGCCTATGCTTGGCCACGATGTCGCCGGTTATGAGGGGTTTCCAACACGTTTGACATGTTTTACTCACTGTTGACGTCTTGGTTGATGATGATCCGGTTTTTGGTTTATGGCGAAGGTTTGTTGGGTTCGTATTTGATTCTATACAATACACATTTTACGCTGTTAGGGACGCTGTTACGGTTGAGAAACTATTTCTCTTGCTCTCACACGTGCAGTCTATTTTGGCGATGACCAGAGGTTTTCAAGGTCCCCTTTGCCAATTCCAGCCAGGACTGGCACCCCACCAGACAGTAGCCCAACAACACTTCAAATCGTCGTAATTCACTTTAAATCGTCAGCAGGAAAAGTAGGTTATACCGAGTCCCACGACACGTGAAGGTGTCTCGCATGGCGGTCAGGAAAATATTCAACTTCTTGCTTCGAGATTGACCATTGTTTGCCAACTATTCAGCGAGATGTTGTGAAAATACTCGGTTTGTTGCCTTTGATGAAGTCATATTTTCCCTCTTGTGACGCATAGAGAAGTGTATAAGAGGTGTCAATTGGAGCGTTTTTGAGTCCTTGTGTTTGGGGGGGAAAAAAGAGAAGGAGAGGTATGTTTGGGTAGAAGGAATCCAAGATAAAAATAGGAGACAAAGGTAGCGAATGTCCCGGTAAATTTAAAGAAAATAGGATACATTAGACATTTAAAATGTATGAAACAAAATAATACGATATGGCAATTCAATTGGCCAATTCATTGCATGTTAAAGCGTATACACACACACACATACAAAACATGACAAATCTGTTTGGTTTGGTGATATGGATGAGAAAAATAACGTAGGTGCACACTACAGAGAAGTGACTGGCCTACATGCTCGCAATTCGCACTCATGCACGCGTGTTACCACCCACTCACAAGCACGCACACACACGCAAATGCTACAAAAAATCTGACTTGAAAGAGACATGAAATAAGCATGGGTGATTTACCATCACAGTCTCCATTTAAACGCCATGAGTTAGCCGTGGCAATGTCTAACATTTTCGATATTAATATCCATGCCCCAAAAAAGATACTGAAAGGAATGAACTGATAAACACAGTTCACCTCATGACTAGCACCATGACATGAATCACAAACGCCATAGGCAATGTTTCCAATCCATTCCATCTCTTTCAGTCACTTCCATGCAAAATGAACTCTCTGGGCTTTGCGGTTTGAAGAGGCAATGATGTACAGTCATCCAGATTGCCACTTTAAATAAAAATGCAATATGGGTGTGCTAGTGTAAATATCACACAGGCATTTTTTTCCATCACATCCTACATAAAAGAAAGGAGAAAAAAAGACTATTCATGTGAATTCATGTAAACGGCTATCCAAAGTAGGTTAAGTAGTAAATAATCAAGGGAAGGAGATTTTCCACAACGAAGCCATACAAAAGATAATCCTGTGTGTCTCTTTGTGGGTTAAACCAACAAAAAGGATGAGCTCACATAGAGAGCAGACCACATGTGTCACTTGACCGATTGAAGCTCAGTTTCATTAGTGTTTCTTCATTAGTGTCTCTTGGGTGCGTTTGCATGTGAATATGGACATGGTTTCTATGGTTTCTGGCACGCTATTCTAACCACTGTGTGCTTTGACACACATTCGTACATCAACAACACAGGCAGGAGGAGCAGAGGATCTAACAACAATCCTGCTATTGCTAGTTGATGACCTCTCTAGAGCATGCCCCATTTTAATATGCATAGGATCTGGACAGCACAGTTGGATGTTTTCATCCAAAGCGTCTTACAATACTATGAGTGCATACTTTCTTAGCATGGGTGGGCCCCGGTGGGAATCAAACCCCGAACCCGGGCAGTGTTAATGCCGTGCTCCAGTGTTGCAGTGTTTACCTGAACAACACAGATATGGTAAAAAGCTTCTTCTGCCTATTGTTCACTTTTTACACATATGTATACATGGCATTCAGTGAATTGAAATGCATCACAATGAACTTCATGCAAAGGACGGCACAATCTGTGCGAAGGTAATAATGGAGAGATGCATCGTAATACGGTACCATATACAGTATATGGATTTATCGGGTTTATCTGGATGGAAGATGCCATTGGTAATGCCAACAATAGCAAGCACATACGAAGTGCTTGTCCTTGTATGTTCCAAATGTGCATCCAATTGGCCTACTGACTATTGGGGTTAGTGTTACACAGGGATGGAGTAAAATTGGTTAAAAAAAAAGGGTTGGGGAAAGTGGGTCAAGTCTATGTTTTCTTGACAAACGTGGCCTCAGTCACGCACATACTACAGGTACAATTTTGTACCAAGGTCTGTGGACAGACGTTCTTGACCTATATTCAAGCTCCCCCATCCGGTAATTATAACCTTAAACATCCCATTTGAAGAGCAGGCAAAACGCTGTCTTTAAGGTGAACTCCATATAATACAAAAACTAACCTTCACTAACAAAGGCTGGGTTATGTATTTGGATTTATTTTTTGACCAATGAAGAGGACAAAGAGGTATATAAAAAAATAGGTCATAATTTATTAAAGAATAGCTTCCTCTTGCCTAGTCTTACAAGATTGTAGAGACCTCAAGCACGACACAACAAGTACTTTGAATAACAAGTGAATAACTGAATGTGTTTCAACCAATGTGGGCTGGAGTATCCTGCGAGTGCACGATTGTATGGAATCATACCATTGTATGGTAAAATACTATACTCATGTAAAACAATGTGTTTTTGGAATGAAGAAAGGAACAGTGTAATGTAAATCAGTTGTTTAAAAAAAGTAATTGATAAGGGAGACTTACATTTCAAATAGTGATTTCCTCAAAAATAGCACCACACATAGTTGTCATTGGAATAAAACTAACTGAAAGCAAATGTGTTTCACTTCTTCCAGGAATCAACTGTTCAAAAACAAAACCAGTTAAAAAAAAAAAAATAATGTACCACATACAGAAAGAATAATATGAAGACAATAAGCTAAAAAAACGAATGCAATAGAAGTGGAGAATAACTCTAGTGGTGGGCTTGTTCACCAGCCTGACCTTGTATTTAAACTATATTATATATATAGTATATTTCCATATATTCCATATATTTATTTACACTTTACACATCACACAAGTAATTCAAGCCAGACCTGCGTTCAGTTATATCCATTATATTATTGATCATTTAGTAATTATTTCTGTAATACTTCTTCAGTAATACATTGGTTTACAATGATTTTACTATATGAGAATAATATCTGATTCAGCCATTCATCGCTGGCGGACTCCATCAACCACCATTTGTATCTTCAATGCAGCGCTTCAAGAAGCGGCTCGCGCTGTAATTGGCCAGAATAATGGAAGCAAAAGGAACAAGAAATCGGTCAAAGGGGAGCGTCCATTCTTCTGCAACTCGATCCATATCTCCATCTGACGGTCGATAAACCCTGACTGCTGACAGTTCCACGAAACTCCAAGACAATTCAGTTGGCACAGTGAGGGAGCTCAGAAATGGGTCAGTGGACTCACGGCTTCCTTCGCTTCTCCAGAGTTGGTGTGCATGTGTGTGTGGTGCATGTGAATGTATGCGTTTGTTGAGCCTTCTTCTGAACACCAACATGGCCAATGACAATCAGACCCACGAAGGCTGCGGCATTCTCTTCTGTCCGTCAAGTGCTTTACTCCACGAACCCAGTCCACTCTTACTTTTCTTTCAAACCTTGAAGAGAAACGTCTGAAAGGCACTGTGGTGGGGGGCGGCGCCAGGCAACCGTTCAATCTAACCAAAGGAGTTTAATGCACAACAAATTGTATGAATTGGAAGTCCTAATCTGGGACCCCCCCACCCGCCATCCTCCCTGCTTCTACATAACTGCTAATGAACAGTCAAATGGTCATTATCCCACCATATCCCACCAGCAGGTAAAGTGGAAGCAGACAGCCTGAAAAAAAAACTGCTCCGCAAAAACGCTTTCAATCTGCTCCCATGTGAATCAATGAGCGTTTTCCCACCGGCTGCGGAGCTGTCAGAGCGGCACATGCTTTTTTTGTAGGCCTGGAATCTATTTTTTTTCCATCTGTCCGCTCAAACTTATCAACTAACATGGGAGTGGACTGAAAGCGTTTTTTGCGGAGCTGATTTTTTTTTTGTCGTTTCTCTGTTTGCTTCTGCCTTGCTAGTGGTAAATGGGCTTCACCATCAGGGCCAGGTCAGACCTCAGTCGTCTGGTATGGCAGTGTTACAGTTTCCATGGTAGATATAGACGGGGCCGTCACACCGGTAGTACAACTGGAACACGTCCCCGTAACCGTGCTCCCGCCACCAGGTGCACAGCTGCCGGTTCCAGCCGCAGGCCAGGGCATAGAAGAGCTCGGGGTGTTCCATGCCGATCATGGAGAAGAAGTCTTGGTCCCCTAGGTGGCCCCTGAAGCGGTACTGGTCGGCCAGCTTGGCCACATTCCCTGGCTCCAGGAGCTGGTTGTAGAGGGGCGAGGCCCTCATAGCTCTCAGGTCCAAGAGCATCACACCGCTGTTGAAACCTGGAAGGCCGTCGGGAGGTGGTTCTCCTACCTTGGTCTGGGGATTCTCCTTGCGGTACTGCCAGAAGGTATGTCTGTAGGAAAGAAGGAAGTGTGGTATTTAGGGCTCAGTGGAAGCACTAATCACTGGTTAAAATGGAAAGCACACATAGGGCTGGCTCCCCTCCAGGGCTCTTTAAGTATAGCATGGCACTAATGCTCAGGATCAGCCCGATTACCCCTGTGGATCAGAGGTACAGCATAGCTTTAACATGAAATGCCATTAGCATTGCATTACTCAAAGAATATTCATGAAAGAATGAATACGAGAACGTAGAGGAGTTTTAACATGAGCATTAGATAAATGAGTCTGTTGATAAAAGTTCCATGGTCAGCTGTGAGTTAAAGGAACACGCCACCCCCAGGTGAAATTGGGTCACTCCCCGCAGTCCCTAGAGTTGGATGAGTGAGCCAAAGCGTTTTGTAGCCGACCCAGCCATTGTCCTAATCTAGAAACGCCGCGGTTAGCTTTAGCTTAGCGTAGTCGCTGTATTCCAGAGTGTCCAGCTAGCATATCGTTGCAAAAGTGGATCAAATAACTCAAGATTTGCACCGGCAAAGCACCGCTGCCAGGCGCAAGGACACCAGTAGCAGAGAACTGTGTAGTCACGCCGGTGTATTGACGGAAGTTGAGGGTTTTCAGGTGCTGCCTGGTGTCCTTGCGCCTGGCAGCGGTGCTTTGCCGGTGCTATGCCCGAAAATAGTTCCAAATCTAAATTGGTCTAGTAAATTCCTTTGTGTAAATTTGCATTGATATTTGTACTCGATGTGAGTGTACAGGTTACGAGAAATAATTATAACAAATCTTGAGTTATTTGATTCACTTTTGCAACGATATGCTAGCTGGACACTCTGGAATACAGCGACTACGCTAAGCTAAAGCTAACCGCGGCGGTTCTAGATTAGGACAATGGCTGGGTCGGCTACAAAACGCTTTGGCTCACTCATCCAACTCTAGGGACTGCGGGGAGTGACCCAATTTCACCTGGGGGTGGCGTGTTCCTTTAAGGCTACTCAAAATGAATGAAGCCAACATTAATTCCTTGTGGCAAAAGCCCTTGCACAGGCTTTTCTTTTAGGTGAAAAGTGCACCACAGTACGGTCCAAGCTGGCACAACTTATATTCCACTAGAAATCCACTGAATGCCCTAGGTCAAGAGTACAGGAAAAGCCATGATAACTCTCGAGAATGAATGATGATGATCCCCCAGTAAGAATTTCTATTTAAGACAAAGTCCAGACAAATATCTACAGTTAATGTAAACACAACAGAAGTCAAGTTGAGGATCAAGATTTGTTTTTTAAACTAACCATTTTCTAATACTATTCACATATATTCAGAACTGTAAACTGAGAAATTAAGGGCCACTCTCGATCTATTGAGCTATTCAAAGCTAACTAAGTTCAAAGCAATATGTTTGAAAAGTAATAACCTTTACCCTTTGCCCTTGAGAGTCTCTAGTACCAATTGGGAAGCCAGCTGGCTTGTTGCTTATGCAATGAAAGTGCGTATGCAAGGCTCTTGATGAAAACTTGTTTTTGAGACCACCACTTTGAAGATAAACCCCTGGAGAGGTTTTTACAGCAGATCTACTGGCGGATGTGCTCATCAGTGCGACACAACCGCCGGCTGGACTAGTGAACCGGTCACGGAATGGACTAGTGGTATGTTATTTGTCAGCCGTTCATGCCATTGCTCCGTTACCTGTGCAGAATACAATAGCATTGGAGAGTATGATTAGGCTTTCACTCCCAACTGCCAGCAAAGTATAACTATGAGGTAGTCTTGGGAAGAAACACCATTGTCTTGTGAACACAGTCAAGTGGAAAAATACAAATCAGAAGGGGAAAAATGTTTAAATCACGTTGTAAACGTCCTCTCATCCTCTCATCAAAAACAAGGCTTTGGGGGCAGTGCTCTAGCATAGGGGGGACCAACACAGGCTTTAGGATTTAGGCGTTGGGAGTCACAACGGGGGTTGTCGTATTGAGTACTTTGCTCTGACTGGTGCTACAAGCTACAACTCAGAGGGATATGAAAGCAGAGTGGTGCTGTAAAACGTGTTTATTTCCTTTATTTGTAGTCGTTTCGTGCAAAGCTTCTGTGAATCTCCTAGAGGACGAGAGCTAAAAGTGCTGAAGGCGAAGTTCCTCTTAAGATGTACAAGCTCAAGCCGAAAGGTAGATCAGTACACTTCACTGCCTCTGTGTTACCGTGAGGAAAGCCCAATGTTCTCTAATCCGCATCATGCAGAGATTTTCTCCACTGCAGAACAAGCCAATGAATGAAGTAAGACCCGTGCATGTGAAGATAACAGCACATGCCCACGGCCGTGCAAAACCTAAAATAGAAACAGAATAGAAATAACTCTAAACCCTGTGGAAACGCTGAAATATTTATAGAGACACCGTTTGAAATACATGGGAGACGCTGAAGTTTACAAATGAAGTTTTAATGAGCTGAAGCAATGAAATGTTGCAATTTTGTAAAAAAAAATAAAATACCCTCTACCTTCCATGTTGCTCCTTGGGCAAAAAAACAACTCAAATGTGTTCACTGATTCAATGTATACATGACAAAAATACATCCGTGGGAGGACTTTAAAGGAGGTGCTGATGCAGCTATTGACAAATGCATGTTTCCTCACTCTGAAGTTCTAGCAAACCTACTGGGACGGACGGGTCAGCGGCTGACCTATATACATGGGACTGCTGCCCTATATATATATATATATATATATATATATATATATATATATATATATATATATATATATATGCTTGTTCACATGGCTTTCATTGTGCATACTCTTCTGTAGTAGTTTTCTATCAGGGGACTTGCAGATCTCCAAGGTCCATTTTTCTTAAGTGGCTACGTGCAAGGAGACATTTGGTCGGCAAGGGAAATATTTACACAGTGTTGTTTTGGAATAAGGAGCTCATGTTTAATGGACGGCCACTGTCTAGATTTAGCACAGACCACAGCAGGACATTCAGCTATATCTGGCAATTAGTTTGACATTAAAGCGCTATTGTAACAGATGCCAATGATGGAGATACAGAGACAGAGTGAACATGTAGCAGGAGGGTTTGCTGGTGCTCACATTAGCTAATTATATTGGCCATTTTGACTAACCAGGGTCCAAAAAGACCATTTATCTGACTCAAAATTGGAGATAACCGGACAATTATTTGTGGTTGATATGAATAAAGATAAGGTGATTTAATGTGAGATTTTAGTTCTTAATTTCTCCCTGCAGTGGTTTGGTCGGTTCTGTCCAGAGTAGCTCTGCATTTTGGTTGTGCAGCACTTGCTAGTAGTTTCTTCAATCTTGATTGTACGTTGAGGGTTGTCAGCATCACAAAAACAAACGCTTTCAGGTAGCTTTGGATTTACAAACAAACAAACAAAAGACATACATTTTTTTTCACAAATTGGATAAATAAAGTACCATTAAAAACTTCAGACTGGCTAAATGTGGGTTCTGCTGCAGATCAACTGTCCATATCCACCTGCCGTGAAACATAAACAGCCCTCTGTTCCGTACAGGTGCAGAATGTCCGTCATCTATGCATCATTACTCAACAAAAAAACTCTGGTTATTTGGTTCTTGGGGGGAATATTAAGCAACCATATTGCATCTGTGACAGAAGTGTGGCACGCCATGATCTTAATTCTGTAACCATTTGAGACAGACTTCATAAACCACAACAGCATTACAAATTGGCATCTACCTAGAAGTTTGTACCAAAAGCATGACTACACCAGCTCAGTCTACAGTAATATAAATTATGAAATATATAAAAGGGAAGTGGCTGCAAAGAAAAATATGCCAGTGTGTCCCCTATAATCGTACAGGCCTGGCGGCCCGCCGCGCCTGGCAGCCCTGGAAGCTCTTGATGCGATGTGAGTGCCACTGCCATCAGAGTCCATTAATTACTGCAGAGCGAGAGCATATCATACTGTAACGCTTTGGCCAGAGTTTATATTTTCCCAGATGGATGTGATATAACTTTTAAAAGTTTACTTAGTAGGGCTGTACCCTTAAAGTCAACTAGTCGAATCGCTGTTCAGAGTCGGGTTAACTCGAATTCTCTGTCAAACAAGCAGGTTTTTGTTTTATTCATGTACATTATAATAAACAAATAAAACATGAGCAATCATGGAAAAGAGAAAATAATTATTACAAGCGAACTAATTATTCACAAGGAGATGTATTTCATGTTAGATCTAATGTGAGACTAACTTATAAAAAAAAAAAACATGACGAGCAAGTGCCGCAATGGCAAAATAATCTCAACCATTATTGTACAAAGATCTGGATGAGGTGTTACCTTAACTCAGTCTTGTTTTTAATGCACTTGATTCTTAGAAAGATATTGGATATTCACACTCCATAATAAAGTGATCTGAAGCGGGGAACTAATGGGGAAAAAAGAGGTGAGAGGTGATCCCCGTCAGGTTCCAACAGTTGACAACGCTAGACCCACGGTGACTAGCTTAATTACAAAGCGTGAATATTTGTTTAATATCCATCCATTATTTTTAACATTGGTTCTCTTCTAATGTTATGGTTGGATTCAGCCTATGGATCTATCACGCCCGTAACTTCAACTTGCTTCCGTAAGCTGGTTACCGTAATGGCGAGTAAGGGCGTGTTCACACCTAGCAGTTTTTTTTTTTGCCAACGCTCATTTTACATTGTATTCCTATGTAGCAGAGCGTTTTTGGAAAACGTCCCCGGTGTTTTTTTAAACGCCTCTCTCTGTGTTTTTTTCTCCCGCACCGAGCGTAAAAAAAAGTTGAAAAAAAGTTCAACTTTCAGGAAAAAAGCGCCCAACGTCAGGCGATTTTTTGACAACTGACCAATCACAAGCGGACGTGGGGTTCTAGAATGGGTTCGTTGCTAGGCGATAGAAAAAACGCTCTCGGCGCTTTTAGGACAAAACACGCTGCCAGCTTTTTTTTTTATTGAAAAAACAGTCGGCTCAACTTTTCCCTATCACAAAAAATGCTAGGTGTGAACACGCCCTAAAGCTGGATGTTTTATTGATGAGTTTGGTCAGCTAAATCCTTGCCTGAGCAAGCTGGCTGCCTTCATGCTCACCATTCCTGTGGGCAGTGTGAACTGTGAACATGAATCAGGCTACAACTCATGATTGCTTTTGATAGCAATATAAATCCATCCTTATACTTAAGAATTTACTAAATAAAGACAAATCTTAATTTTTTAGGTGAAAACAGATCTCAGGAACAGGCAGCAAGGAGAGCACATGGGGGGCCTGTATGAAGATTTCAAAATTTCCATATCATGAAAGTGTAGCAATGAATCATGCACAATGCACACTGTGTTCATGATGTGCTAATGTTTTGCAAAGGTCATGGGTTACACAGCTTATTTTTATGCAATAAATGCAGCTCATAAAGTCCTCGCTTTGTGTTCACTTGGTTTAAGTCTTGAATACACTGAGCGAACAAAAATTCGAATGCAAATATAAATTGCAGACCACCTGCTGTGCCATCTTACCGAGTCAACCACGCCAATATGTTATGAAAAAAATTCTAGGGGAAACAATGTATATCCACAGACACACAATCATACCAGTGAACTACAGCCCAAAACCAAATGGCTACAACAACAAGCTATACAGTCATAATAGTCATTTCACATCCTAGTCTTTGGCAGGAATAATAATAATAATAATAATAATAATAATAATAAATGTTCTCAGTGAAATACCGACTACTTGTTTTCTGTGTCTTTGATTGTTGAAAAGTCGTTTTTAATCCAATCAAGTTAGTGGTGGCCATCAGTTTTTGCACAGTGCCAGTTCACAGAGCCATGATGCCAGGCTGCGTGTTTTTTCCCCCCCTCCTCGCCCTCCATCTCAACTGAAGTGTTTCTCTCATTCTGCCGAGACTGACAAACAAAAGCAGGCACTTGGGACAATCTGTGCCACCACTCTCCATTAGAATCACTTTGTTCCGAATGGGAACTGTAGCAGTGTTAATGGTCAGGAATCTATCTTTGCAGTAAACAAATGCAAGACACACTGGCCCTCTTCATCGCTAAAGAGTTACGAAAACCTGGAGCGTATGCATAGATGTGTTGGAAAGTATTGCAAAAAGTGTTTTTTTAAACTTTGATGCCCTATGTGCAGCGTGGGGAGAGCTACACAAAGTAAACGCTAGACTTGCATGTAATCAGTGATTAATATGCGTTCACACTACACTGACAATGTAATCATATGCATCCTTGATCGCATCCGAACGTATTCTTGATGATCTGATCTTAATGAGTCCAGAGGGCATTCACACCTTCATTTTTTTGCGGATCCTGTTGCGATGGGATCACCCTGTCACAACGCATTTTGACAACAAATATTAACGCCTTTGCTAGTGATGTTCTCTAGCAGCCGGGAGAAAGATGCTGCCTCGTTTCCTATAATTAAAATTTCAGCGTGCGTTCTCTTGCATAATGCTCTGTGCATTAGCACCAAACAAGAGCAGGGAAGTGAAAGTGTTGCTCTTGGCTCAACACAAAAAAAGCACTCCCATGAAGAAGAGGGTTGAAGCAAAGCATGCATCTGTATGGGCTCACAGCTAGTTTTCAGCTAGAATTGAATGGCTTTTAATCTGTTGACGAGGCCTCACAACCACCTGACATGTAGAAAACAAAGTGTCTATAGAAATGTATAATCAATAGAACTATACTTACAACTATATGGTTCTTGGCTATTTGCCGTCTCGAAATCACAAACATTACCAGAAGAAACTCCTTAATATCTACTTTGTATGGAGGTGCCTTAGACATGCATTAACTTTTGCACGGCCACCATCACTATGGTTCAGCTAATCTCACCTTTTACAGTCCAACGTGATAGAGAGGGAAAAAATATATGCCTGGGTTGATTGAGTCGTGGGTGGATAGGTTTTATTCTTTAGACACATTTACATTTACATTTAGGGCATTTAGCAGACTTACAATAAGTACATTTGTTAGGAGAAAGTGCAAAAGTAAACCGCTATCAGTAGAGTAAGGATTTCACGATTTCAAGCACACCTAATTGCTAAGTTAACCCATTGCTAGTATACAAAGGAGATAAGTGTGAAAATACTAAGTGCATAATATTCAAGTAAGAGCCAGGACATACAAACATAGAATGATTAGATAGATACTCATAGATACTCACAATAGATTAGATAGAAACATAGATACTCACAATTCAAACAAAAGTTTAGTTAGAAAAAGTTACAGTGAGAAGAGAAATTCTGTTCTGGTGCTGCTGGATCAACATTGCTTCGCGTCTCCACCAACTTCCAGAAAGGAAAAGTACATTTTAAGAGAGGAGGAAGAAAAGGTCAGCCATGGATGCCGAACATGGCTGCCAAAAATACTGATGAGACTTTTGTGAGAAAAAAAAACAAAAACACCTTGGCTAGAAGATACAGCCAAATCAAATATTATGCCATTTTTCTCTTAGGAATTCCAACCTGTATAACTACAATACCTGCCTTAGGGCATATGCTGCATGTCCCACATCCATGCTCTCCCTAAGACTTAAGCACAGGACATGAGGACAGTCTAGTGGTAAGGGTCTTTGACAACCAGTGGAAACAACCGCAGTCTACCTGTAGGCATCCTTGCAAGATGTCCATCTGCTACCTACTCATTCAACACACACACACTTGTACACACACACACACACACACACACACACACACACACACACACACACACACACACACACACACACACACACACACACACACACACACACACACACACACACACACGTCTATTGCGATGCATCCTTTCTCTGTATCAAAGGTTTGAAGTGAACAAATTGAACAAATATCTACCTACTTGGTCATCACATTCACATTTTCGAGAGAGCAGCAACACAAAGTGCTGTAAAAGCATGTGCTAGAATGCCACCATGCAAGTCAAGCTGAATTGGATTCTTCCCCCAGCAGTTCTCCCTACACACTCTGTTGTTAATTCTTCTTATGTCCTAGGGAGAAGTTTCCGGCACCAGCACAAGAAGCTGTCAATTCCGGCAGATGCCATGTGCAGACTGGCACTCGGGGCCGAGTGAGCGAGTATGAAGCGGGAGTGGTGTTGTTGTGGGGCAGTTGGTGGCATTAGCACACACATGCACTAATTAGCACACATTAGCTTTCAGTGTAATGTGGTGACTGGAGTGACCAAGGAAGCAATGCAATTATTTCCAAAATCTAAACCTTTTGTTGCATTACATTTGTCTTTATTCATACAATGATGACTCATTAGATAACAGTATGTTGGTCACTGCAGAGAAACTCAATGTTTCACACTGTACCATGTCAGGGTAGCCAATAATTTACTAAGATTTACTGCTGTAATGGACATTTAAACACACACACACACACACACACACACACACACACACGCATGCACACGCGTTGTGTTTTTGTTTGCACTTCTGAAAAGAATGAAACAATCTGCTGAGGGAGAACAAAGACACACACACACACACAAACATGCACACAGGAATGCAACCATTTGCTCTCAGACACACGCAACATATTCATACACACACTCTTCAAACTTACTTGCCAATAAAGTCAATTCTGAGTCTGATTGTTGTTTAATTAGCCAACAGCTAAACCCATTCAACAAAGCATATCAAACTAATGTGGCGTTCATTTAGAAATTCTGATGAATGCAACTTCAACAGCACAATTTATGTTCCTGTTTGATGTCAGCAACAAGCGATCACAGCTGGCTAGCATGTTGTCATTTTTCAAAACTGCGGTTTAATCCTGAAGGATTAAACTACAATTTTGTCAATGTTGCTTCCACATTAATTACTTGTTTTATTTGGGAATAAAATGCCTGCCTCTTCAGACATTAAACTAAATTGAGCCGTTTGGGAAGTTTACATTTGTCCGATTTTGGTGAAAACTAACACACATTTTGACATACATTGTTGAATTGATGAATGATTATGGACTATGGAAATAAGCTACGCAAGCATTCACTTCAAACTCTATATGGACTGCATTGATCCTTCATTATTAGAGTGAACTAGCTGTTGTGGCACAAGAAAGGCAAAACGCCTTCATCTTCCCACTTAGAAATATTGTTCGAATAAATTAATTGAATCCAAAGGATGTGAATGGGGTGAATACACACTGCACAGTCCTGTTATCCAGCAGCAAGACAGCCCTTGTGTTTACAGCTCGTGAGGATGCGTGCTGGTGTGCAGCACCTTGCCGGAGAAATGAGGGTGTTATGGCAGGAAGCTGAAACAATGGTCCGTGAATGCGGTCTATTCTATTCGTCCCCTTAATCTGCTGCGCTGTGGGCCGAGGACGAGGCGAGGGCAGCAGGCAGAGGAGGAGGAGGAGAAAGAGGAAAAAACAAAACACAAACACAAAGCCAGAGAGGCCCTGGACGGAAGCTGAGCTGTGGTGTCTGGTTCCACACCGCCACCCACAGGTGAGGGTCGTCTACAAGCATCATTTACTTAGCAGGCTGGGTTTAATTGCTCATGATGAGTCATGATCCTGCGGCCGACTTATTGACCTCTATGTTTTCCCATCAGCAGGGTCATGCCATGTCAAGGTTTTTATTTTTACAGATACAGACTGTGGTAAGAGACTTCAGCAGGAGAATATTAAAATGGGACCAATCCCAATAGAAGAACCCGTTGAAAATATGGAAGATGTGAAATTCTTCCATTTTTATCTAAGAATGCAAGCCGTCAACAAGGGAAAAACATGAATCATGTAAGAAATCACTTTTTTCGTTTTAGTGATCCAAAAACAATCAATGTGAAACAACGTCTACATTGTTCAGTTAAAGAAATGGATTGGAGATGTTTAACAGTCTCTGCAGCTCTATTCTCTGTCGATGTATTGAAACTTGTTACCTGGTCTTTACCGTTCCACAGTAGCGACACAGAGACTGCGATCACTAATGGGAGAAAAAAAAAGCTTTGTGAAGCAACGCCATCGAATGCGTAATGTTCTCGTGTGCCGTAACTAACGTGGAGCTACGTGCGGGTCATTTTTTTAAAATTATAAATGCACTGGTCTTTGATTGTATTATCGTCTCTAATAAGAGATCAGTTGAATGGCACCGGTCATAAACACATTTCTACCTTCTTTCAGAGTGGCTTATGACACATTAAATGACACATTTCAACTGCTGGGAGAACACTAAAAACCTCCTAGTGATTTCCATTTAGATCCAGCTATTCACTATTTGCAATTCATCAAAACATACATAAGACAAAGAATACGAAAATAGTTTCTTATACTGAAACAGCAGTGTTTTTCGACTATTTTTTTCTTCAGAAACGTTCCTTCTACCAAGCCATGAGTTATTTTGGAAAGGGACCAACACCTCAGGGAGGAATAGCACGATGGATGGAAACAGACTAATCAGGATGATGCAAACACATGGCAAACATGTCATGCCTCCCATTGCCCCAACACAGGGCCGGCTACATTTTATACACCTGCACCAATGCCACAAAAAAAACAAAGGTTTGGTTGAAAAAGAGAAAGTGAACGAGACAGAGAGGGAAAAAGAGAGAGACAGAGAGACACTGGAGGACACAGAGCAGCATTCCCCGGCTTCCTGTGGTTTGCGTCATACCAAAAGAAATGACGATGACCTTCAAAATGTCAAAGCACTTGCATGGAAGGGTCCCTACCCTTAATAGGAATTAACATTGTCCTGCAAAACCTACCATTTTTGTTCTGAGAAGGACACTTGTCTCAGCCTTTTTAGGGCGTCAAAAAAGCTTTGCTTACACCCCAGTGTAAGCATGTGCTTACACTCTGGAAATGTGCTGAATTGTGTCGTAAGTACATTACATAATCCCCATTTAATGTAGATGTAGCATATTCGACTAAAAAGGTGATAATGTCATTGAGACAAATTTTAGGTGTCAAGTATAAACATTTTGTGTTTCATCACAATACATTCATGCAATTACATTAATCACATTTTCCGGGTATTGTCAGATTGTCAGGAAATCCCGGGAAAGCACTTCCTAATATTAATCCTCAGTCCTCACTCACTCCCCCTGGCATGAACAGCAGAACCCATCGAAAAACATCTTCCTCTGCCCTACTGATGCGTGCGCGCACACACACACACACACACACACACACACACGCACACACACACGCACGCACACACGCACGCACACGGCCACACACGGCCCCTCACATGGATGATGGACATGACTAATGCCGGCCCAGCAACAGCTCTTCAGAAACAATGTCCTGTCCTTCAGTCATTTTACAATGTACTGCCCTTACCCCACCTGCTGTTCTTTAACTGAAGCCTACGTGGCTAAAGCTAGACTGTGGGTAAGGCTTTGAATTAATGTTTGAGGCCCTGAGATGACAAGACTACCAATGTGCTTTAGCTTTTGTTGATTCGGCTCTCTGAAAGAAAACTCGATCAGTGGTTTCATTGGCGCTTTATAAAAGGCTCTGGGTGCGGTGGTGAAACAGTGCGTACCTGTAGACCGGCTGCATCTCCCTGGTGATGCCGAGGACGGCCCCTGAGGGGAAGTGGTCAAACTGCTGGAAGAGGTCTCTGATGTTGGTCCTGTACTTCAGGTCAAGGTCCACCTGCACGATCCGCGTCAGACCTGGAACAAAAACCTTCGCCGTGACACCAATTCCATATTTGGGCCTACCCATGCCACAAAAAAATATGCATGTGTGGAGAAAGGAAATATAGCCAAAGTCTGCTGACAACAGTGGTTCCCCTAAAAACTATTGGTGCTGGCAATAGACAGATGGGCAGAAAGGAGCACCATGTGAGAGGCAGAACAAAAACAATTATGCAAAAATGGTTTGACAATATACCGACTTATTGCAATAGTTTTAGAGCTGCATACAAACAATAATCCTGCATGCCATTTTTTAAACCTTCCCACTTACTCCCTGGCAACCAACCGCAGGGCATACCTCTTGCCATGCCATTACCAAAACGCTGTTGTTCAGTTATGATTGTAACCAAACCCCTGTGGTTATCGAAACAAAGTATTACAACCCAGGTTGTAAAACTTGCAAAACATCAAGATCCATCACTATCCATCACCTGAGAAGAAGCTTGGGTACTTGTAGATAGAAACATGTTATTGGATTAATCAGGGTGATCATGTAATATGTAAATGATCATGGTTATATGTAAATGAAGAATAAAAACAGTAGACGTATAGTATACAGAGAAAAGTATAGTGAAGCTTTTGACTGCTGCAAACACTATCTTTTAATCTTTGTAGACAAGTCAAAACACTAGGTATCCAGGAACTATGAACCTCTCATCTGTTCATTGTTTCATGTTCATTGTTTTCCTGGTTGGTATGGTGATAAAATGTTGGGAAATCCTTGGGACACCGGACTCGTATGCCATGGAAACATGATCGCTGCACCAGTGGATGGTTGCCAAGTCGATTTCACAGTGATGACTGACCATGAAAGTTAGTGATTGGATCTTGCTTTTACCCTCTGCCATGGTGTTGAATTAGGTCAATGGGATTCCTATATATGGTGTTCTACAGACATAGTATGGCCATTTAACATTATTTAAACCAATCTAGATCTTAAACAGTGCCCTGTAATTTACAATAATGATGGCATTTTGAGTCCCACATCATTACAAGGTAAATGATGGCAAACAAATGTGAATTGTTGGCATCAACTGACAAACATCACAGTTCATGTTGTGCCATTCAAGATCATGGGCCATGGGCCAACGCAGGTTCTGAATGTAAAGGGCCAGACCTCACAGAGAAAGGGCCCTGGTGGAAAAAGAAAAGAAAAATACAAAACTAAGCTTGTTCAAACACTAAACAATGAGAGGTGACTGGGCTTCAGCATGGCTGGAGTGAAGAGGCTTTGAGGGATACATATAAATAAATAAAAAGAAACTGGGCAAGCTAGCGTCAGCCAGTTTTCGGTCTTCTAATCCAAACAAGGAAGTGACCCGTCACAATGCGTCCATGCGCTATGCCAACAGAACGGAGACCGGAAGAGAATCCTCTCTGGAGCTGTGGTTGTGTTTTGTTTGTACTCGCCGGGCTTAGCCAGAGGTGGTGCTGTGGGAATAGGTGTTAGTCTGTTATAACATTGGGGGTGGTGGTGTTTGTTCTTTGTTGTGTTAATGAATTAGCACATGACTTCAGTCATGTTTTTTCACCGCTGTGAAAAATCTGATGCATTCCCCGATCCCTCCGTGTGACAGCTACTGTGACATCAAAAAAATGCTACAGGGTAGAGCTGGTTGTGCCTTCAAAAACAACCTTTCCATTTCATATTTAGTGCTGATGTGGAGGTTGGACACATCACAGCACAAGACAGCTAGCATGCATTTTAGCATGCAATCATTTTGTTCCAACATCCAGTAATGGAATTGGGATAATTTCTACTAGAATTTGGACAGAAAAGACAGACAAATGGACAGACAATTAAAAAAATAATAATAGCACAAAGCTTGTCCAGACCACGGCAATAAATATGGACTCTACTGTAAAAGATATACAGAACACAAAGTATTGCTTCGAGAATATGTTATCTCGTACGTACGTGTTTCTATTGCCATCTGGAATGGATTTATTCAAAACCTCAAAGTTGAAGGATATAATTTTGGTCGAAATAAAAACTGTTTAGCAACATTTGTTCCCAGATTTGGATGGTGGTTTCAATAGCCATTGTCTACCAAGGCCATTCACAAAGGCTCATATTGCGTCAGAGCAACTAGGATTAGCAATACAAAAATATTAATATCAAAACTGCCCTCCATTTTCCCATATCGTTGTGACCACAGGCCAGATTGTGTGTGAAAACCAGAGGGCGTACTGGAGGTGTAATGATGTTAGCTGAATGGGAGCTCACCAGAGCCATTTACCGAATTACACAGCAGTCTCGTGTTGATCTGCAGTGTAGTAAACAGCAACAGCGACTACGCTGGTGATTTCGGCCCCAATAGTATGTTTTTTTTTCCTGGGAGAAACTAGGTCAACATCATTAAGGTCGTAATACGTGTCAATAGAACCCATTACTCTTATAACAGTTAATAGCACCATGTGCATAACCAGGGGTCATTACTATAAATAAATAAATAAATAAACCAAATAGGAACTGGATAAAGAAATACTTGGATAGTGCAGCAGCTCGGGTGTCCCCCCCCCCCCCCCCCCCCCCCCAACCAAAACAATACCGGGTTCGATCCCCAGTGTCCAATGCCTACCTGTAGGCTGAGCAAGATGCATAACCTGTACCGGCTACTAAATGACATGCATCTGAATTCATTGCAAGTCCTTTCGCATTAAAGCATCTCCTAAATGACTAAATAAATGCTAAACCGTTAAATAAAATGAAAAAAAATGAGGCATTTGTATGTTGTCATTTGTTGCTTTTATATGTGTGGCATATGCAATGACATAATCTCAGATCCATCCTACTATGTTATAGCAGAACTTCTAGGGGAAGACGGCACAGAGCCTGGGCCGCAAAAAAACAAACTGCAAGGAGCAGAGTTACACACACACACACACACACCTTGTTTCCTGTTTCGTTACAGAAAAGTCATTTGCGTGGGTGGATGAAGCCTTCAGATGAGGATTTTACTAGATAATTTCCACAGTGGTCAGACTACATGGTGTTGATTTGAAACTGGTTTACTGCTGCTGACTGAGTTTGTGTTTGCCAATTGCATGCTTACAAATCCCAACCTCCAGCAACATGATCGGTAGAAACAAATATGAAGCGAAAGAAAGTGAAACGCCCGTTCACCCAGATTTGAGCTCGTCTGCCGTCAGACTTTAGAGATGTCTCCAATGTCTGATTTGTGAGACTAGCAATGACACTATGCGATGGAGAAATAGGTTCTCCCCCTCCCTCCAAATTCTCTTACAACAAGACAATACTATGGCATCCCTCTCTTGTGGACTTCAGAGTGACTGATTCCAACTGTCATCAGGGTTCGAGACTTGCAGCTCAAATCACACAGCTCAGAGTGTTCAGACCAAGATGAGGCAGAGAACACAGCGTAAGCAATGGTGGATTGACAGTGTAGTACATTCTCTGCTACCAAAATACAGGTGTTGTCTGGCACCATCACTCTGGAGAGCACGGTGTATGTAGGTCAGTGAAGGGAGGGCTTTTACTGTATCAGAGAGCTTCTTCTTTTTGACTGTGATCAACAGGACAACTCCACTCTCCAGGGCTTCCTGCAAATCAGTGTACGATAAGTGTATGATAAGTGCTCTTTCGAAATCGCCGGGGGCCCTCGTGACAGCAAAATGAATTTGTGAGCAGAAGAAACATGAACGTTGGAAACTGTTTCCATTGTGTTAAGATTTCGCTCAGATTTCTGAGATTCCTTGAAATTGTGACTAGGGGTGTGACCTTGTAAAAAATGCCAATCGGAAATCGTTTTTATTTCTCCATGGAGGGATGCTAATTCTGACTTTTTTTTCTGACAGATAACTGACACAGGTATATTCGACTAGTTAAACTCCTAAACCTGTTAATGTCTGAGTTCTGTCATGTGTCAACTGGCTATGTGAAGCCTGTGTGAGCATGTGCCCCCAGTATTATTAAATACAACTAAGGGTTTTCTTAGAACTAACTAATGAGCGCACAATCGTAACCCATCCCGGACCTACGACCGACGGGGGGGGGGGGGGGGCGGGCAGAGGACGCAGCGCAGCCGTTCCGTGGCGCTTACCTTCCTTGGTGGAAATCCGGTATAGATAGATAGATAGATATATATATATATATATATATATATATATATATATATATATATATATATATAGAGAGAGAGAGAGAGAGAGAGAGAGAGAGAGAGAGAGAGAGAGAGAGAGAGAGAGAGAGAGAGAGAGAGAGAGAGAGAGAGAGCTTTGTCAGTCTTGCCGTTTCTCAAAGTGGTCCAATGTACTGGTGAGTGTGGGGATTACCACTCAAGAAACATCATCTCAGTTGAGAGGCCAAAAAATCAAAGGGGCTCCTTGCTAAAAGTGTGCACGTATAAGGATAAAAGACATAATAGATGTATATGGATAAAAGATAATAACAGAGTACCTTAAGAGTAAGTCATCACTGACAACCTTGCTGATTAAAGGTAACGGCACTCTTAAAAGGCAAAGTAAAGGCAAAGTAAAGTCAAAAAATTATGACAGTGTACTAAACTACAACCGAAAGTTTTAGAGTAATGTTATAATGTTCAAATACAAAACTAATGAAGGATACTACGATTATTTGAATATTTGGGGCCAGCCCTTTATTTGTGCATGTGCAACTTCAGCAAAAGCAGAACGTGAGGATTTATTTTATTATTCGTTTTTTTTTTTTTACCATTTAACTGATGGTGTTAATCGGTCAAAAATATTTTGTCGGTTAACAGTTAAACGTTAATTGTCAACATCCCTAACAGCAAATTATAAATTAAATAAAGTATTATACTGTAACTAATTCATTGTTGCATTAAATCACCATGGTAACATTCAAAATACTACTAAAAGAAAAGCCTTTTGTAATTTGGAAATGAAATCATTCCACACTGGATTATGTATTATGTTTTATTACAAGCGCTAGGACATTAATAGTGCTGTGATTTATTATTATGTATTATTACAAGTGCTAGGACACGGACATTAATAGTGCTGTGATTTATTAATATGTATTATTACAAGCGCTAGGACATGGACATTAATAGTGCTGTGATTTCTTATTAGGTATTATTACAACCGCTAGGACATGGACATTAATAGTGCTGTGATTTCTTATTAGGTATTATTACAACCGCTAGGACATGGACATTAATAGTGCTGTGATTTCTTATTATGTATTATTACAACCGCTAGGACATGGACATTAATAGTGCTGTGATTTCTTATTAGGTATTATTACAACCGCTAGGACATGGACATTAATAGTGCTGTGATTAATTATTATGCATCATTACAAGCGCTAGGACATGGACATTAATAGCGCAGTGATTTCTTATTATTATAAGCACTAGGACATGGACATGAATAGTGCTGTAATTTGTATTATTTATTATTACAATCTCTAGGACATGGATATTAATAGTGCTGTGATTTTTATTATTTATTATTACAAGCGCTAGGACATGGACATGAATAGTGCTGTGATTTTTATTATTACAATCTCTAGGACATTGACATTAATAGTACTGTGATTTAGTATTATTATTATTATTATTATTATTAATATTATCATTATCATTATCATTATTACTACTACAAGCGTTTGGGCATGGACATGAATAGTGCTGTGAAGTGCAGCTGGAGAATTCTACCCCTGCTCTGTTATCGCATTTTAGGCAGACAGGTCTGCCCTGCGATTAAACATGCGTGCATGTGCAAAAAACAAAACAAAAAAAACGTACTCGAATAATCATGGGAACAAACTAACTGGTAATCATTTAGAGAAAATCATACCTTTTCACACCACTTATTGTGATCATCATTGCTTTCTTTTACTGCATGGTGTATGAGGTTTGACTATCTGTGCTTGGAGGCTGTTTTTGTAATAATATTTTAAATAGTGCATAGAGCAAGAGTGAAAATCCATAAGGGCCAATTAAGAGTAAAGGTTGAAGATTGTAGTACCGGTAGATTATCGACAATGAGCAAAAATGCTAGCCCCCCCCCCCCCCCTACCATTACAAGGTAAGGTAAGGTGGAAAATTCAAATGAAGGGTTGTGATGGAGAGAGCCAAGTCCTTAATCTAACACTGCTAGCTCTGGGGGGTTGTGTACAAATATAGCTCTCTGCCTGCCTGCGCAAACAAAACTGCCTCGTGGGAAGTTTTGTCAGAAATGGTTATTATGTAATTAATTATGAGAGCAAAGTGTTTCCATTGCGTTAGTTAATGTCATCGTGTTGTTGCAGAATTTGTGACAACTGAGCCCTCTTTCCGAGCCTCTGCCTGACAGTGTTCATTAGGAGGCCAATTATGTCCTTTAGTTCAAAGTTTGTTTTCGTAATAATAGGGTCTGTTGAATAAGCCAATCACGTCAAGTTGTTTTCAGTGTGGTTGAGCTGGAAAGGATGCGTCAACAATAAAGCTTTATTTTGTATTTTTTTAACGAAATTAACAGAACTGTACCCACCATCAGTTTTACCATCTATTAAAAGTACACATGGTACACAAAGCATTTTGTAGACCTTGCAGTGGCACCTTCATCCTTGTGGTTTTATACTGCTAAATGGATTATGTCGGATGTCTAATTGCCAATTGAACATGGTTCAGATCAGAAGAAACTAGGATGAGACAATGGGGCCATTTTTTTCAATCCATTTAGTTGACTGGTTCTAAACCCACACTAGACATACAGTAGTACACAACATCTTGGTTGGGTCCAACGGCAAAATCAATTAAAGTCATTACACTGTGTGGACACAGCAGTGAAGAATAACCTATTATTAAGAAACAACTCATCCGTCAACTCTCACAAAAATTAAATATTCGTATTAATCATCAATATTTTGCTTGCAATCAAGCCACAAAAAGGCCCATTAAAGAAATGCAAAGATGTCACAATAAAAGTGGGTTTAAGTAGGGTTTAAGTGTTTTTGTGTGTTTCTAGGGAACAACCGCTTGACCCGAGTCTATGAAAAGGTTGGTAGTATTCGCAGTAGTAAGCAGTACTTTGATTACAGCAATAAGAACCCAGAGGTAGGGCTTGCCTGAAAAAAGGAAATACAGCTTCTAATCGACGCCTACGAATCACATGACCTACACTTCAACAGCAATGCAGAATGTGATGACCTAAATGGTTTTCCCCCCATTCTGCACAAATCACCCCAAGTCACATTTTCAACGGAGTCTTCTACGCAGAGTAAGTCACACTGTGTGGAAACTAAGCCGCAACATTTTTGAGTTTGGGGCAGCCAGCGGAGGTGTCATGGAGTGAATATTGATCAGACCCCCGAAGCCCCAATGACTTGCTCCATTTGCTGAGTGCTGTCCCACGCTGCCCCTCCTCTGGAGTGTGAAAAGTGTTGGAACACAGCGCCGTGAGCCGCAGCCAAGCCTTGTAGCGATCCGCCATTGTGCACAATAACGTAGGCAACAGCATTAGAAGGAAATGAATCCTTCCCGCGACTCTGCAGGACGGCTGCAACGTGCCACGTGTTGGTACAAATAACAAGGATGCAGTATGCAGCGCTGTGCTGTATGTTTGGATAACCTCTATGAATTCTACACTTTTTACCCATGTAATATCAATGTATGAAAAAGGGCAAGAAGATGTTTTTGCTAGGTGTTGCATCATGAACACACGTGTGAAGTCCAGTAATCCAGTAAAAAGTTTTGTGCAACTTAATTTGCAAAAAAGTTAAACTGCCGTCTCACAAGCCCAAATATGATGATGACTAATATGTGCTACGGCTTGCCATAATATAGCTGAAATTGGTATTAAAAAAAGGATGCCTGCCAATGGTTCCTCCCATTTATCGAAACACATCACAATGTGTATGTAACTAATCTCACCTCAAAACCCTTTCCAGTTTTATTCTTTCCGATGAAATCAATCTTAATGAAGGCAAACCTAATTCAAATGTCTATTAAGTGATTAGAGTGGTTAGAATATGACAGAGTACTTACTTTGAGGCATAATGTGATGCATGGCTACAGACAGGAAGAAGATGGCATCACTGTAGTAGGCCCCAGAGCCGGCGCTGAAGTACTTCTGCATGGCCTCCACAATAGGGAAGAGCTTGTGGGTGAGCTCTACCACATCATGGAACACCACCTGGGGGGGGGGGGGTTAACACAATGGAAACCAATAAATCTAAATGCTTTATCACTTGCCAGTCCATAATTTGTACTCCATGCTGATTTTAACACAATGCTTTTCTCATATTGAAATGTGACAGTTTTGGGCTGTTGTATCGAACGGAGAACAAGTGATCAAATTACTAGATTCATGCAAATGAAACACTCATTTTCAAAACAAACTCAACAAACACAAAAGAGAGATAACACAAACATGACTGGAGAGAAAACTACATCTGCTTGTTTTCTATTCAACTTAACTATATCATTGGAAACACATAATGCAACTGCCTATCTGGCAAAATTAAGACTTCTAACAACTACCAATGTTTTAGCTTTTCTCGAGAGAGCTACTTTCAAGTAGTAAATCTAATAGTGTTGGGTAATGAACTACCAACTGCTTTTCCTTTGGATTGCATGTCAACACTGCTTGGTATTATGGGCTGTGTTTTGACCGAGAACATCGTGATTTGTCTGCAGGCTATGGGTTTTACTTGTGAGTGGAGTCACAGTGGTTCATTATTAGTTACGCTCTGTGCATAAGAGAGCACCAATGACTGCCACAGTTCAGCTGGGGGTGCACATCAGAGAGAAATAAAACAAATCAAGTCAAATATGTTTCTCTAATCATCAAGCTGTGCGAGTTGTCATCCTTAGTTATATGATAGTGTATTTTGTGCACAAATGATGCCCGATAAAATGAACTCAATAATTAAATGATTCTTAAAAGACTAATAAACCCTGTCTGAACTGGGGTCTTGCAAGCAGTACAGCTGAAGTGTGACATGGCATTGTTCATTAGTGTGGTTATGGTGTTCAGTGAGCCCTGGTCAGATGGGCTTGTTTGTTCCAAGCAGTGATGTAAAGTAATGAAGTATAAATACTTTGTTACAGTACTTAAGTATCTTTACGTTACTTTGAGTTTTTATATTTCTGTCGGCTTTCACTTCACTACATACAAAAAATTGTACTTTTATGCCAATACATTTGCGGTGGACTCAAATCTGAAAATAATAAAATCTAATTTTGTTAATCGATGGTAACTTGAACGAATCCTCCTCAGGACTACCGAAGACAAACACCCATGACCATACCGCAAATGTTTACCTGTATATGCACTTTACTTTTGATACTTAAGGACATTTTATATGAGCTACATTATGACTTTTACTCAAGTGATTTTCTTACAGATGACTTTAACCCTAGTCACCTTTTAACATATACACCTTTATACAGAACTGGTTTCAAGGGGGTGTTTAGATTGCCACTGAAACTCAAAACTGTCATGTCGTTTTAATTATTGTAGGTTTTTTCTGCCTTTTCTGTTATCAGTGTTAAGCCCTGTGTACAATTAGTGTTTTAAAAGGCGCTATATAAATAAGTAATTGGTATTATCAGTAAAATAAATCTTCATCACATTAAAAAAGACTGAACCAAGAGGAGGAATAATGTTTTGTGACAGGTCCACACTGCCCCCATGTGTTTCAAAATGGAAGTCTTTACTAACTGAACGCTACGGCAGAATAATACCAACAATTATGCACGGCTTAATGTTGAAGAAGTTAATCAGCATTGTAATGTAAATACTATGCGACAATAACACATTCTTATTCCTATAGCTACTCTGCACTCAATCCAGTGGTTTTAAAAATGTGGTTGTGCAGCACTGGTGGATTTTTTTTTAGTTACTCCAATTTTGATTGTATGCTTTGATTGTCCATAGCCTCATAGCCATTGCAAGTGCATTTCATTTTAGTCATTTAGCTTCTGCTAAACGACTAAAATATAAATGACATATATAAATCAGTTTAATCAAGGCCCAGAACTTCCTACCTCATACTGGAAAGTTGCGTCCAGTAGAACCTCCTGGAGCATCCGCTGGCCCAGCTCTTGGCTCGCCTGGTCACTCACGAAATGGAGAACCAGCACCTCTTCCTCAAGGAAGTCACCGTGCTTCACCATGGACAACATGGCCACCCTGAACTTCTCCTGCAGGCTCCGGCTCTTGTCGATCTTGGTGAACATCATGAGAACGTGGAAGTGTGGGTCTGACGGAGAGCTCGTGTCTTCCCCATCTTCCTCGCCACGTTCACGGGGGTTTGTGAGTCTGGTGTCCAACGTCAGGTCTGCGTCGTTTCTGTTGGCGTTGTGGCTGGCCTGACTTTGTTTGATCCGTTTGGTTGTGCTCGAGAAGTTTTGCCTCTCCGAACCAAAGTAGTAGAAAGCTGCCACGGCCAGTGCTGCAGCCAGAAGAAGGATCAACTGGTAAGATCTGAATGTACTGATCCTACCCATGGTGCAGACCAGCACTCTCAGCATGCCCATATCTCCTCATTAAAACACTGTGGACCTACGAATGGCATGGGAACAGGGTGTTAACGTCCCATCAGACGAAACTGTGTTCCTGTAAAGAAAATAACAGGCGATTGTCACTGTCAAGAATGATGGGCATACACATCATGAGGTAATACAACAGCCCTTTTGCAATGTGCAGTGATTCTTAAGCAGGTTATGCACAGCTGTAGATAGTTACTAGCTGCTTAGCCATTCAAATGTTGGCTCATGAGTGAATTAAAGGTTATGAAATCATGCGGGTTCTTGTTTTATACACAGAAAATCACAACACAATGAACACATGTTTTACTCACTTTTGAATTTAAACCAGATAGCTCCTCGCTGTCAACATGTTGGGCTGTGCCTCTCTTCTTGCAGCTTGACAGATCCTTAGGTTGTGAGGTAACGCCTTTCGCCACCATCTCATGGGAATACAACTGTATACGCCTTCATCGCAAATGCATTGCATTCTAACATAAAAACACTAAAACATCCCTATTACCAACAAACACCAACCACTGACATGGTTGCTGGCTGGTTAGCTAGCTAGCTAGCTAGCTACAAGGCTAATGACCCAAGTAAAGGCGACCAACGCGCTTATGTCCGTCACCCCTAGTCATCCCCCCTCACTTCCCCGCATGTCAGAAGACATATTTAAGTCGGTCACACACATGCGGAAAGCAGAATATATCAAACCGCACAAATAACTGTTTCTGTACGTCAAATTAAAAAAAATAACTACATTTTTTTCTCGCCCCCCAACACCTCAAACTACAAAATATTTTGTTTTGAGTCGTAACCACGCCCACTTCCGGTTGAGCCAAGAGCCGTATTTGGGTACGGTTTCCGGTCGGGGACGTTTTTCCCACCACTGCATTGTCGCCACCGCTCACGGCCATAGGCGTTAAATGTACACCGGGCCGTAAATCTAACACCGGACAAAAACAAAAAAGTAACAGTAAAATGGTCGTTTTTGCTCGCACTCGGAATTTCTCTTAGACGCGCTTACGGAAACGGCGACCTCGTGTGCAAATCTCTGCCGCCGAGTATTTGCGTGTGGATACCTCGTCGCGGCGTAGCTAGCATTGAGCTAGCGTGCTAACAAAAAAGATGAACAGCAACACGAACGTTATCCAGGTGACCAATGTGTCTCCGAGCACCACCTCCGAGCAAATGCGAACTTTGTTCGGGTTTCTTGGAAACATAGAAGAGCTGAAGTTATTCCCACCAGAGTGAGTATATATTTATTGGTGTGTTTTTGGAGCCGTTTCAGGGGGGTCGTGTGAGGCCCACCTCGGGCCTCAGGCCGCCCGGTTTGTTGGGTCTTGTGAGTGTTTTTTTACCCGCGCATTAATGTCGCCGTGAAACCTGGGGGCAGATGTTTGTTCAACAGAGACCTAGACTAAGGCCATATATAAACATATGTGTATATATATTAACCCCCATGGCGCATCTCGTGGCTTCTAATAACGACAATATATACAATATAATATATCTTTCAAAGAGCGTGCGCGAGACGGGAAGTGGCTACGGAAGTAGCTTAGCTCCCCTTTTATCCGTAGAGATGAATGGTTCACACCGTGTGCTTATGGATGATTAAAAAAACGGCGTAAATGCGTTTTATGCATTTTTTATTTGTTTGTTTTTTAATGACGCATATCTTTTGTAAATGAACGTGACGCGAGGCTGGCTGCGGCCAAACACATTTAACACGCGTGTATCTGGCAATGAGTTAGCATGGTAGCTGTGGTTTCTAGTAGTAGAATATCTAATATTCGAATATTTAAACAATTATATCCCGATATATTTTAAATATTCGGATTTGAAACGCGTTTCTTTGCGTTATTTCTCGTCACCTTTAACACACGACAACATGTGGAGCACCCCGCACCAATTGCATGTTAATCACGAAGTGTGCAGCGTGACGTGATGTGAATAACGGGGCTTGCACACAGGACACGTCTCTGTACACACACACACACACACACACACACACACACACACACACACACACACACACACACACACACACACACCAAACAATCAATCATCCCTGTTTGTTTTGTATGCCTTTTGCACAACTTCTCCATATTTTTTTCCAGTGACTCTCCCTTGCCTGTGACTTCACGTGTGTGTTTTGTAAAGTTCCGCGAGACGGAATCGGTCGGGGTGTCCCAGCACCTGACCAACACGGTGTTCGTCGACCGGGCCCTGATTGTGGTGCCGTTCGCAGAAGGTGGGTCTCTGTCTGTCTGTGTGTGCGCCTGCGCGCCTCCGCGTGTCTTCCTGCTGCCTACTACACATGAGTGAACAGACAATGCATATTTTATAGTCTCTCCAGGCAAGCCGCTAAGCCAAGTTAGCTAAGCTTTTCAAGTGCTTGGCATTTGCCAAGGGTGGGGGGTTGTTTTAAGAAAGAAAGAAGGAAAATGTACATGTGTGACATGTGCCCCATGTCTTTACAACCTTTTTTTGTAAACCTCTCTCTCTGTTATTTGTGTTGTGGTTTTCGTAGTGGACAAGTCATTTGCAGAGAGCCCCCTCCCTGCTGGCTGAAAGTGGTCCTCTGCTGCCATCAGGAGATTAGAAACAATTATTGGCACCAGGCTCCCAAGCCCCTTCTCACAATTGTTCTGCAATAACCTGTTAACGTGTTTTGTTTCTCTCTCTGTCCAAGGCATCTATTCAGTAGAAAGATTAGCCGCACAGATTCTAAGCAAAAACGCTGTTTCGCAGGGGGATTCGCCCCCCCCGTTTCTCCTTCAAAAACTGGAATTGAGGCAGTGGAAGGTTTCCCCCAAATCTGATCTTATTAATGATTTAATCAGCTGTCATGTACTGAAAACCAAGCATGCATTTGAAATTGTCTGATCAGTTATGCATGCTAGTATAGATGTGAAAGATGTCCAGCTTATCTGCTGGATGGCCTCTCTGAATTTGGTAAGGGTACGCATCAACTAACTGCCTTTCACCTGTAGTCGCTCTATTTACCCAAGCCTAGATATTAAACATTTTGCATATATATATATATATATACATATGTATATACGCAAAACGTATAGAAAACAAAGGAAAAATATAGTCTTAAGCCTCTGCTTGATCATGCAGTGAAATGCTTTGTTATTGCTCCAATCCACACATGACTCAAAAAAAGGGATGAATCTCAAGTTTAACGGTGGTGTTTCTTTGTTTTGTTGTTGTTTTACAGTTGTTTTTCCTGGTTCAGCCAGCCCTATATACTACCAGGCCCTGCTGAAAATGCCACCAACAGTTTTGTCTTCTGCAGCCTTATCCTGTTTCTCAAGTGTCCTTTCTGTTTTGTCTGTGTGTGTGTGTGTGTGTGTGGGTGTGGATGGATGGATCAAGTTTGTGTCTCCCACTATAAAAACCAAAAGACATGTCTTTTTAAAAATATCAACCCAAGTTTTCACCAGTGTTTACTCTAGATTTTTATGTATTTTCAGGCAGGAAGGATACCCAGCACATGCGCGTAATAATACATAACTGTTATTAGTAGGTTATTATTACAAGCATTGACAATTTTCAATGTATTCTTGCAGTTAATCGCATGGCAAGGTGATTTTTATGCCAACGTTAGGGAAAACACTGTTCAGCTCCCACAGCCATATATCGCCATCTCATAACATGTTCCTTCTTGAGTCTCCTATTCTGTGGTTACTTTCTCTTCAGCATTGGGCACAATGTTTCATGCTTCTATCAGGGCTCGTTGTTGGCCCTTTACTCGATAGAACATGCCGAGTGTTATTAATGCTCGTTTAGCTCTTGTTTGTAGCAAGTTGCTGTTGGCTTTTACCTATCAATGCTAAATCTGGTTAGCTCTCTTATTTCTTATGAAAGTGATCTGGTGGCCACTATATCGGCTGGCCACCAAGACAAGTTATATAGGTCAAAAATAAAGGTCAAAGCCAATGTCCTGGTAACGGTAAGTGATGCACCATAAGTGATTGATTGTACCCAACTGTCTCCACCCAAATCATGAACTCTGTCTTCTGTATCTCAATGTTTTTGTGTGCTTTATAGCGAAGCAGCCGACGCGAGTCGCTTGTTCATAAAACATCTAATGAAAAATGAGAGCACATCCCACTGGACAACCGACAACTGTGCTTGCTTACGTTTGGTTCATGACTTAAAAATCAAGTACAGGTGATAACATCTTGGCAGTGTTGACCAAAGTGTGTATTGTGACATATGAACTCATAGCTGCTAATTCTAAGATTTAATATTAGACAAAGAGTTCGGGATCATGGCAACCAAGTGGAGTGTTTGTAGGGGCGGGTGGTGGGGTAGGCTGGTGTGTTTTGCTACCAATATCTCTTGTGAGAGTAGTCAGACAGTCTTAAGTGTGATGTTTGGAGTGTGGATGCGGGCTCTGATGTGGTTTCTCTCTCCCTCCCAGGAGCTATTCCTGATGAGTCTAAGGCTCTGTCTCTGCTGGCTCCAGCCAATGCTGTGGCAGGGATGATGCCTGGGGGAGGCCTTCTCCCCACGCCCAATCCTCTGGCATCGGTGAGCATTCCTCTTGTTTTCTTGGTTTTAAAAGGCGCCATGAGTCATCTGGTTGAGTAGGTTCTATTAGCGCTCAGGTCCAAATTGGGTTACCTATAGTTCAATTACTTCAATAACACGATATAGACCAACAATTATTCAATGTAGGTATTTTTCATATATTTACACCCAGAATTTTTGGGCCAGAAATGTATTTGTGCTTACTTCTGGTATACGGCTGTGTTACATACTTGGGACACATGCCCCCACTGGCTTTAAATTGTTGTAGTAGTAGTAGTAGTAGTATATGGATCTCTCACCATGGGCTGTTTCCATATTTGTAAAGTGCACTTATCCATTTGCTCCTACCAAAGTAACTTAATCCAGCTGCACTAGTACAACATACTGTGATGGAGCCAGATTTGCAGAAGTGTGAATGTGTCCTCTACCCATTGGGTTTGTGTTACTAATGGATGTCTTGTCTTTCCAGATGGGAGGCACGCCGTTCGGAGGGCTCGGTGGTCCCAACATGGAGCAAATGGCCGCCATGGGAATGCAAGGCCATAACATGAACCCCCAGGTAAGGATTTGATCTCGTTTACATACAGAGTTGTGGTTTTAAGATTACAAAACGCAATATTGTACGTCTCCATTTTAGGCTATTTCTGCTGACTTCCTGAAGCTGATGCAGTCCATGGACCCAAAGTAAGCCACTAACCCATTCCAGTTAAACAGTTCCTCACATGTATCTGTTGAAAGAATGAATGACATAACTTTTGCTACTGCAGGTTGAACCATATGGCTGCTGGAATGAACCTGAACCAAGCCATGAAAGCCGACGCCTCTAACAAGGAGATCGAGGAGGCCATGAAGAGGGTCAGGGAAGCCCAGTCCCTCATCTCGGCAGCTATCGAACCAGGAAGTAAGTACTAGTAACCTGCTGCCAGCCTTACTTAACCTCCTCTGTATGATGAACTTATAAGTATGAGGCAGTCAGTGGCTCAACCCGCTAGTGCGTCCTATGCTAAATGTCTTTCCCTCTCTTCATCCACCCACTTTCCTGTCTCTTGGCTGTCCTGTCCATAAAATATAGAGAACTGAGAAAAACATTGCAATTTGTATGTGCATTTTGGTTCCTGCCTCTTTCCTATATGTTCCCAATACCAACGCCATTATTTCTGTCTGTTTATGTCCACACAGATAAGAAAGAAGAAAAACGCAAACATTCCCGCTCACGGTCAAGGTCACGCCGCCGGAGGTCCAGGTCTCGCTCGCGACACAGGTAAGAGAAGAACCACCTGAGTGCTTTCCCAGATGACCTTCTGGGTCAACACTGAAGGTGATGACTCGTTGTGGTTCTCCCCTCCCCCAGGCGATCCAAGAGCAGGTCTCGCCGCAGGTCCCACTCCCGCAGCAGGAGGAGGTCCAAGAGCCCACGCAGGCGGCGGTCCCACTCCCGCGACCGTAGCCGCCGCCGCAGTAGATCCAGGTCGGTGTGCCCCTCAGGGGAACGCGGGCTGTACATTATTATACCCAGTTGTTATGATGGCGGGATGAGACGAAAACATACAGAACATGCATAGGAAAGCTGGCTTCGAAGAAATTATGTATATTTTTCTGAGCTTGGGACCATGTTGTTCGTGTTTGTGTCATAACTTTGTGACCAGTGTCCAACACTTGAATCAGTAAACTCCTTGCTGTTCATTTATTTCAAAGAAGGAGATGATGATATAATTTCACAGGACAAGCTCTGTACTATTTGACACACAAGTGTGTCCCTTGTTTTCAGGATCATGTGCATGTTCTTGATCAATGGTCTATGGTAACATTACTCCACCTTTTTTCTTAAATCGTTTTGTTTTGGTCTCATCCTTCGTTAGGGACAGGAGGAAGGAGGAGAAGTCCAAGAAGCGTTCCAAGACTCCACCGAAGAGCTACAGTAGTGCCAGGAGATCTCTCAGCACTGGCCGGTTAGTTTCCTTCACAACTTGCACACCTCAGTTCAAACTAAGGCCATGTCGACACGTACATGGGTACACTGTTGTGTTAGCCGCTCAAGAAGAAGCCTATCGATGCGCACGCTCCCAAATGTTCTTATGTGGCGTTTGACGTCAAGTTTGGTTGCCACCTACTGGCCTGGCAGGTTGGTTTTGCTCTTGTGGACAGGGATATTTTCTGTAACACCATTGGCGTGGACAGGAATTGTTTTGAAAACGGAGGTGGGGGGAATCCTTTTTCAGAAATACCTGTGGACGTGTGGACTAGGCCTTAATTAACCCATGAGCTGCAGGACCGACGTTTTCTTCTGTATGTCAATAATGGTCAATCTCTGGTTGTCTTAAACAGCAGGCGTAGGCGTAGCCGCAGTGCGTCTCGATCTCCCAAGAGGAAGCCCTCCAAGTCACCTTCCCCCCGACGGTGAGCACAACACACCTGTCCTGCCCGGCATAAACCTACACACGCACACTTTTACATGTCTGACCTGTGTCCTCTCAACATTCAGTCATAAGAAGGAGAAGAAGAAGGAGAAGGAACGGGAGAAGGATCGGGACAGGGACAGGAAGGAAGACCGGGACCGCAGCAGAGACGAGAGGGAGCGCTCCTCCAGCAAGAAGAAGAAGAGCAAAGACAAGGAGCGGGATCGCGAGCGCAAGTCTGAGAGTGAGAAAGGCGACGTGAAGGTTTGTACTTTATTTGTTTTTGTTATAACTAGAGTGAATTCATTTTGATTGTAATTTCACATTCATAACACGTTTAATCAGTGCACGTCATTTGTCTCATTCTGGATGTTTTATTTTGAAAGCTCACTGTGCACTTAAACAAAGACGCATCTATATATTCTTTCGACATTTTCAGTTAGACAAACCTAAGGAGGGGTACACACTTAAAGATAATGGGCCAGATTCCCCCCTTCAGACGATGGTGAGCATAGTCCCGCTTTGTTTTTTGTTTTGTTTTTTTCTTTCTCTGTGGTTCTAAAGAATATTTTGCTAAATGATCCTGTGGTGGGAGGTATGTATCTGCTCAGAGGTCCATGCCAAACCCATTTCTGTGTGTGTGTGTGTGTGTGTGTGTGTGTGTGTGTGTGTGTGTGTGTGTGTGTGTGTGTGTGTGTGTGTGTGTGTGTGTGTGTGTGTGTGTGTGTGTGTGTGTGTGTGTGTGTGTGTGTGTGTGTGTGTGTGTGTGTGTGTGTGTGTGACCCAGAGGATGCAGTCACGTGGGAAAGACCAGCAGCTAATATAATGGGAACAGATCTGGCATAGCCAGTTCTTTCTGCCTGACGTCTGCAATGTTTGTTTAGTCTTAAAGTTACATTTGATCACGCAATATCATTGGCCTCGGTTACCCTTTGTCGTTTCAATGTTATCCGATCCGATCACGCCAGGACACATTAACTGTCGGGTCTGGACAATCCCAGATCAAAGTCTTTTTGCGGGAAAGTGCAATCCGAACACAGTTTGCATTCAAGTGTCAAGCGTGTCAAACCTGTGTTCCGATCTGGTGCATCTGATCACAAAAGTCAAGTGTAACCGAAGCCATTGTTTGTGAATTAAATCCATTAGTGTGATGTGCTGTATTGTCATTGCCCCCCCCCACCCTATTAAGAACAATACTGTGAAATGTATCTTTTGTTGTGTGTGTGTATGTTTGTATGTGTGGGGTCCATCTTTCAAGACTTGTGAAATGTTTTAGTGTGGGCCAGCCTTTAGGCGGCAGCAGATCATTGAAACGCTCGGTCATCACAGTCCTCTCTGTGACAGGTGACCAGAGATTATGACGAGGAGGAGCAGGGCTACGACAGCGAAAAGCCAGTCAACGATGAGGAGGAGGAGGACGATGTTGATGAGGAGGAGGAGGAGGAAGAAGAGGAAGAGGGGAAGAGCGACGATTCAGACGCGGCGTCACCTCCCCCCAAGGCCCTCCGGGAAGTGGAGGGCCCCATGGAACCCCCCCCCAAGAAGTCCAAACAGAACGGAGACGACCACCACCAGGCCGACATGGATATGAGTGACTGAGGGAACACACACACACACACACACACCCTGCTCTCCCACCACCCTTCAGCTCTCATGTAGGCCACTGAGTTTCTGTTTGTGTTACCTGTTTTTTTTTGTGCTGATTTTAAGTCTTAACTGCAGGAAACGCTTAGTTTCCATTGTAGTGTTTCGGTTGTTTTTTCTTTTTTATTCGGTTGTTCCCCCCCCCCCCCCCCCACACACACACACACGTCTCTTTTCGGACCACATCCTAGACTCATAGTGTAGTTCTGTTTGATGTCAAATCATTTCTACTGGACAGTTTGTAGACCACCGATATTCAAGGCTCTTTTCGTTTTTAACAATTTTTGTTCATGAAAATGTTATTCTTCCTGTTTGCAGGACAAAAAAAAGCTAAATTTTACATGGCCTACTTGTGTCCTGAAAATTTTAACTTATGTAAGATGAATCATTTTGCATCTAAATACTCAAGGTGTTTTTTTTTTTTTTTACTTCAGTTGGAGGCTAGGCGAACGGCTTTACCTGTAATCAACTGAAACCTGTCGTTCTACCCACTTCACGCCTCTTGTACGTGTCAACTGTAGATTATTACGATTGTTTGTGAATTGTTACAATGAACCTTTACCGATACACATTTTACAAAGACTAATAAAACTGGGTAAAAATAAGTTTGTTGTATATTTACCGTTGCAAAAATAGTAACTAACCAAACGGTGACGGCATCATTAAAGTGATGGAAATGAACGACTCAAACCAAAATAACAAATCCACATTGGTCCATTTAAATATGTGGATATTTATTTTACATTTTTTTATGAAAATAGTGTGGCAGGGTTATACAAGACTGCTTGCTGTACATTTGATGAAGTAAATCCATAAAACTAAGCAGTCATGGGGAATCAATTACAATACTGAGCATGCAGATGCAAACAGGCCCAGTTATTCTACAAATCTACTGTGCTTATCAGTAGTGGAACATGTAGTTATGGGAATGGGGAGAAAGACAAGTTCATGGAATGAGTAGTTAGGACACAAATACCCCAAGCCTTTAATGAAACAAAACCAACGTTTACTTGGGTCATTTTAAATTTGAACTGTACTCCCGAAGAACCACTTTCGCACTGTCCACTATAAAGAGACGATTGTCCTGGCCTAGAATCTTGAGTGGTTGATCAGGATTACTGCGTGTGTAGGCCTTCCTCACAGGTGTAATGGGGGCGAAAACAGGTCTCCAGTGCCCATGGTTAATATCATGAGATACACTTGTTTGCCCCTACTTTTACACCTGTTTATAAAGGCCTATTGTGGAATGTGCTGCAAACTAGTGACATTTACGCCACTTTAAACTAAAAGGAGAGATGAGAAGAAAATGGTGGAATAAACAAAATATTCATAATGCCGAATGACAGTTTAGGACTTTTCTTTTTACAAGCACAAAATGTATATACAAATAGCAACAGACCGAAAACCTTTAAACCTCACAAATAACTCATAAAACCCATGAAAAAACTAAATGAAAACAAACAATATCATAAAACATGTATTTACACAATGCGCAGGGAAAAGGCCCAGTTGTGTAAAAATGACAAACCCACTCAAACACCATTCCCTAATCCATTTGATAGTTTGTTCTCTGAAAATACAACCTGCTTGTTTCTTCCATTTACGGAACCGTTTACAACAGAATTGTAGTTTAGTACATATTTTACATTAGTAAAACCAAGAATATGCCAAAGAAAACTAGGTTAAACCGAGTGAAAAAAGGTTGGGTTAGGTTCTACTCCACTAGAGTTAAATGTATTCAAGATTGTGTTTAACTTTAAACTGCATTTAACATCACTGCAGATGTATAAACTGGTAGGTAAGTATGGGAAGACGGTACTGCTGTTGAAATGAATGTTGTCTATCAGTCGACATTTATTTACAGAAACCACCCAAATTAGACCCATTAATAGGTTCTAAAAGGACAGAGCAGCAGCAACTATCTAAAATTGTTACTCAAAAAATGTGTTTAATAAGTAGACTTAATTCTAGGTGAGTAGAAAAAAAGGTTTCCATGTGTTTAGAGTTATGCTAAATTAAAACTACTTAACTGTCACAATTAATGCCAGTGAAACATTAAGACGTAGACTTTGCAGTACCAAAAATGTGCAGATATAACCACCATTTCCAACATAAAAGTAATGAAAAATGGGTAGCAAGATTTGTTACCTGGCTAGACTGCCTTTGAGAACTTAATCACATACTGACTATCTATACTGAGTCTTACTTAGAGTTCAGAATGGTCCTTATAATGCATGTGAACTACTGATGCTCTGCTTTGGTGGATGGCAACTTGACAACCCACCAAAGCATTTGTTCAGACAGCCTCAGCAATTGACATTTGGTCAAAAACTGAATGTAGGTCATATTGTGCACATGTAAACAATCCTCTGAAGTTCTGAATTATGATTTCTCTGAAGCTAGCACTGAAACTACAATAGATTTAGAGTTGAACAGATCTACATCTGCAAAATGTCCTTCGGTCACCTCTGATGTCCCGCAACGGTGACCCTCGTTCTTTTTATGTGCTCTTCAAACAATCCCTTTTATAAACATTGCATACATACTTACAATACATGATGCCTGAATCAAACCTTCCTTCCTTTTTTTCCTGACTTAATTCAACAAATAAATACAAAAAAAGTTGTTTTTACATTTGTTAAAACCGAAATCCCCTTTTTATACCCAGTTGTCAGTCTCCACCCCAAAACAATTCTCGTCTCACGAGATTCAATTTAGATCCTATTCAACGCGAAGAAGGAAAAAGGAATGGAGAAAAAGGAACAATTGAAAAATTGCATCCTTCAGCTCGCCATCGTTATTAAAATGTATCCCGACCCTTTTTCCTGCTCGATTTAAAATCATTGTGTATAATAAATACAGCGTGGCTTAGGGTTGTAGTTTAGCTGGATTCTATGTTCACTCCCCCGATTTTTACATGTCCATGTTGGGGGTGGGGGGGGGGGGGGGGGGGGAGAGGTTAAAGGTCGGGGAAGCGGCTGGGGTCCTCTTTGTATTCGCTGGGGATGGTGAAAATGGACTGCTCGAACTCGTCGTAGCGAAACTCCTGAAAGGTGACCGTGGCTGTGATTGTTGGGAAAACGGGAATATCTGCGGAGATGAAAGGACAGAGACAAGAGAAGATGTTTACAATGCTCCCAAGAACAGTTTTGACATGCCGCATTCTTGTCCTCGCTAAAACACATGTAGGCTGCGGGGGGGGGGGGAAATATCCTACTATATCCTAATATCCTAATATAATAACTTTTTTTCAAAAGCAACCAGCGCTTAGCAAATGCTTAGATTGTGCCAAACAAACAAAAGCTTGGAGAAGGTCTGAGTTCTAAATGTTAGGCAAAAATCTGAACCAATCTCCAGTGGTAAGAAAACAACCGTTCCTTTCTTTATGTGGACATGCGTCCTATATCGACTTTCTGTGAAAATATCCAATTACGCAGAAAACAGACACCGGGTTTCTCTTTAACAAGGAGAGGCGTTTTATTTTGAAATTCACTTACCGAGCTTGACGGGGAAGCCCGGTGGGAGCTTCATCTGTACAAACTCCCTGAGTTTATTAAAGTGCTTGAAGGGAGCAATCACTTCCAGAACATTCAATAACCTGGGGAGAGAACGAACACACACACACAGACACAAAGAGTCTCAGAGTAAACAGCATATCCCATACATGGCGGTTGGCTGGCATCTATTGACATTGGCATACTGGTCTGGTCTATAAACGGGTTTTCTGTGACCCTTCCCCACTCCTGTAGGTGGGCCAGTTTGTCTGAGGTGAACACTGCCATCATTACGTCCCATAGTAAGTACATAACGTCCCATAGTAAGTACATAACGTCCCATAGTAAGTACATAACGTCCCATAGTAAGTACAGTTGGGGGGGGGGGGTGAAGGTTATAGCTGTGAATGAGGCACTGTTCTAGACACTCACGATTCAATGCCCAGCGGGAAGTCTTGACTCATGGCTACTGTGGCTTTGAAGTTCTTCTTGCTCTCTTTGCATACCAGCTCTCTCCCCAGATGAGGTGCCCTGACGGGAGAGAAGGAGGGACTGTGTGAAGGGTTTTGTCTTCGTATGGTCATGTGAGCTTCCATAGAGGGCTATTTCACTATGCCTCCTTTTTCCACTGATACCATAAAAGGAGACTGGCATTTCGCTATTTTAGAGATTCAACAGAGGAAACAACAAAATGACTAGAATCTGATTAAAAAATTAAAAAGCATTTAATAAAAAACAACATAAAAGCATGTATTAAAACGATTCATTAGTAAACTTATGGAATGGAAATATGCCCCAAAGATGCTCTAGACTAGTCCAATGCATTTCCTCATTGTTCAGGGACCACCAGTACTAACTTTCCATTGTCGGCGGTGATGTACTCCTCCCAGGATATAGTGTTGGGTGACGGGGGGGTCAGTGACGGCCGCCGGGCTGGCTAAAGTGCAGCGAGAGAAAGAGTCAAGGTCAGAAGATGGATAAATGACTAGTCCAGACCACAGTGTGTAATTAAAACCACATAGGAAAGATACGGTTTCCAGCAAGGTCACAAACAGAACAACACAGACTCCGATCACGTTGGCAACCTGAACGGTTCTCTGCCCCTGAACTTTCTGAGCATGGGCCAAAAAAATAACTCCTCACTTTCAACAAAGTAACATCGCCACAACACAATATCCACCACTAGAGGTCTCTCGTGCGTCACTAATTTCCAAAACAACCTTTGTGTCAACTTTGATAACGTGTCAACAAAAGGTCTGAAATGCCACTGCATGATCAGTAATCTATGTGGACAAAAGCAGATATTAACAATGCAGCCATCATGCTCTGCCATTACATCAGTGGTGATTTTTTCACTAAAACGTTCAGCACAACATAATCACCACCATGAGACCCAGATTATTTGTCAAGTGTGTCAAATCTTTGAATGTGTCATTCAACGGTCAAGTCATAGACATAAAACAGAACACCAATGCCCCAACACACACATACACACAGACAGAGACAGACAGACAGACAGACAGACAGACACAGAGAGAGAGAGACAGACAGACAGACAGACAGAGAGGCCTCCGTCATAAGCTCCCTGTGGGTGCTAATCGCACTTTTAAAACCAGACTGTTTTGGTGCTTGGCTGTCTGGGCCTTGTGGCTGAGGTGTCCCCGGGGCACTGTTGTTGTGACTGGGGACAGACAGCGCGCGCACACGTCCCCGTGGGGACCTCGGCATGCCGGTATTCCCATCCTGCCTGTGGGCCCCGTCTCTCCCTCCCTCTGCCCACCCACCGTCGCTCCACGGCATCAACAGGGTTTAAACTGTCACCCATCAACTCTGTAGTGCCAAGCCCCCCACTGTTAAGCCCCAAGCGTACAGCCCCCTGTGTCCACACCGACAGGGCTCAGCTATTTTGTCCCCTCCATCATCTGCTGTGGAAAATAAAGATACGTCACAGGAGCTAGACGGCTGCGTGTTTTTCTGTTCGGTAATATTTTGACAGGGGGGAGGGGATGGATTGACGCATGGCTTTGTACAACGTAAAAAGGACTAAAGATTTTAATGCTTAATATGGTCGAACAGGTCGAACAGGTCGGCAACACAAAGCATTGCATAGAATGAGAGAGGGTGGTGGTGGAGGTGGGGGAGGGGAGGATTTGGCGTGCGAGTGGGGTAGTGAAGGGAACAAAAACAAAACAACAACAACAACAAAAAAAACACAAACAAAGACACATTTGAAAGGGCGTCCATTGAGTGACGCGAGGCTTTCTGTCGGCAGTGTGGCTGGCTTTATGTGGTGGCGTTCAGACAGGACCAGGGGGCTTGCTAAGCACACTCTGGAACATACTGTATTGGAGGGGCCGGCTTTTAAAAAGGGAATTTAGGTCCAGCCTTCCTTCGCGTCGCCTTGGTTTGCCCAGCAGATGGCAATGACGCCTCATCCGAAATGAATGACGAGGAGGCCACAGAACGAGGTAGGCACACACCACACACTCACGTCCCATTCTTATCACTATCGACACTGTGGTCGACAGGCTACAAGTATTGTTTTACTTCGGGGTCGAGGTGCTTTCACTAGTGTTGATACAAGGGTACTGAGTGTTCAGGTCTGGGTTAGGGAGGAGTGTGTTGATATATGGGTACTGAGTGTCCAGGACTGGGTTAGGGAGGAGTGTGTTGATATATGGGTACTGAGTGTTCAGGACTGGGTTAGGGAGGAGTGTGTTGATATTTGGTTACTGAGTGTTCAGGTCTGGGTTAGGGAGGAGTGTGTTGATATATGGGTACTGAGTGTTCAGGACTGGGTTAGGGAGGAGTGTGTTGATATATGGGTACTGAGTGTTCAGGTCTGGGTTAGGGAGGAGTGTGTTGATATATGGGTACTGAGTGTTCAGGTCTGGGTTAGGGAGGAGTGTGTTGATATTTGGTTACTGAGTGTTCAGGTCTGGGTTAGGGAGGAGTGTGTTGATATATGGGTACTGAGTGTTCAGGACGGGTAGGGAGGAGTGTGTTGATATATGGGTACTGAGTGTTCAGGTCTGGGTTCGGGAGGAGTGTGTTGATATAAGGTTACTGAGTGTTCAGGACTGGGTTAGGGAGGAGTGTGTTGATATATGGGTACTAAGTGTTCAGGACCGGGTTAGGGAAGAGTGTTAATATAAGGGTGCTGAGTGTTCAGGACTAGCCTGGCTCTGCCCGCCTACGTACTTCCGCTCAATTTTCATTTCACTTCAGTACTAGGTCTGGCAGTGCTGTATGTTAGAACGATTTCTTTTCCCTCAAATGTGCCTTCCAATCAGCGAACAGGAGGCGCGGCCTGAGAACAGTGACGTAGAGGTCGTGCGCGAATTTCAGTTATTGAGCGGAAGTACGGAGGCGGGCGGAACCAGGCTAATGCTCACTGCATCTGCCGTTTGTATACTGCGCGGCGCGCGCAACGTGGTTTCTGGCGCATGAAATACGTCACGACCAAACGTTAGCGATTGGTTAAGGCAGATCCAGAGTGGCACTGGGCAGAGCCAATAGGTTTTAAACTTCTACAGCACCCGCCTTCAAGTGAGACATCCACTTGAAGGCGGGGCCGCGCCTCCTGTTCGCTGATTGGAAGGCACATTTGAGGGAAAAGACATCGTTCTAACATACAGCACTGCCAGACCTAGTACTGAAGTGAAATGAAAATTGAGCGGAAGTACGTAGGCGGGCGGAGCCAGGCTAGATCAGGACCGGGTTAGGGAGGAGTGTTAATATAAGGGTGCTGAGTGTTCAGGACCGGGTTAGGGAGGAGTGTGTTGATATAAGGGTGCTAAGTGTTCAGGGCCTGGATAGGGAGGAGTGTGTTGATATATGGGTACCGAGTGTTCAGGACTGGGTTAGGGAGGAGGTGATGTTGGGGTTAAACTCCTCCTACGCTGAGGGTCGAGTTGACTGGAGAACATGATCAGGGCTTTGCTCAAGAGTTTCTCTGCATAAAGTTCAAAGTAAACCATCCCAGTCCTTTATGTGACTTTAAACACTGAAAATGGTCATGCACACATGGGCAATGCACACATGGAGCTCAGCAAGAAAGATACTGAACTTTATCGTATCTTGGATACATGTGCCTTATTCCCCTAGCGGCCATCTTGGTTGAACTGTAAGCTAGTGCTTACAACCAAGATGGCTGCCAGGTGAATTAGGCCCATCGAGCGAGCATTGTCGTGCCGACTCACCTCAAAGTTCTGCTCAATGAGGTTCCCCCCCTTGCTCAGGCTCTCCATGATGGCTTTGTTCCTCAGAATGTCCTCCTCGCTCAGGTGCTCTCGCCTCTTCCTGGACTCCAGCACCAAGCCGTTGACGGAGTAGAAATCCGCCAGGAAGTTGCCCACGCGCTCCTGCAGAGAGAGGGGTGAGAAGAGAGAGGCGGACGACAGATTGAGCCCAGTGTCGAATTGCCCAATTTCCTTTGTAATAGTCAAGAGAGACCGGCCAGATGGTGATGAAAGAGGGCAATAGCTGTGTATCACATCCACAGGGCCTCTCTCCAACTTCTGTTTTGTCTAGGCTGTGTTATGTGAGCCCATCTCCTTTTACAATGTTTCACTAGGCTTTTTTTTTTAAACCTAAAGCTCACAGGCATTTTGTGCTGAGTTTTATGTTTTTTGGTGAGAAAAACAGCATCATTTGCCCTCTGGGGAAAGTAATAAGCAAGAGGAAATCAAACTTGATGGGATTGTAGGCATTTTGTCCCATGTTTAAAACAATAGAAGAGACAGACTCAGGCTCCCAGGGTCAGATTCTGGGGGACAAAAGACTGAGGAAGTTGAGACAGTAAAGAAGGTATAAACATGAATTAGAATAGACCTTGTAAGTGATACAGTGTGGGGAAAATCCCATGGAAAATGCATGGGGTCAGAAAAAAGGGAACCGTGAACCATTCGAGAGCAAAATGTACTTGGGCCAAAACATATTTGTTTTTGGGAAGCCTGTGATGATCACTGGCGGCGACAGAGACGAATATATGAAACCCAATTTATTTTCCCATAGGGAATTTTACTTACATGGGTGGGTGGGACTGTGACATACATCACTTAGGAGGTTTATCGGGCATTAGACTATTGGCTTTGGTTTGTGAAAGTATTAGCCCATCTATAAAACTTTTAAATCTCACACAGGAGGATGCATTGGAATTAGCCTGGGAAACAAACTGAAATTGAGGTTTGGAATCAACACATGGAAAAGGACAAACAAACCGTCTTGTCCTCCCTGAAGAGCCAGCCGCTCTGAGCTCTGGAGAAGGTGATGGACTTGGTGGAGAGCGTGGCCGAGTACACGTCGCTGCTCATGAGGATGTCCACCTCTTCTTCAGTCTCCATCTCAGACTCCTGGCAAACACAGACAACACGGCTCAGTCAACAACCCAACGACCGGGGGTCTCCAGAAATACCAGAGGGTCTCCACATACACACTGGGACACACACAGGGACTCGAAAAACACACAGGGACTCCAAAAACACACAAGATGCGTTGTGCAGTCTCCAAAAAACACTCCAGTAATACAGAAATCTAAGCTTTTTTTAAGTCTCTTTTCATCCCCCAAGCCACTGGATAAGAAAACAATGTCTACTTTTGTTAGTTGGAGGATTAAAAAAGGGTTTGTGTGCCACAAACTAATGCCACATGTCTACCAAAAAAAACAACCTTTATGGCCTGGCCCTTTTTCTTAACGCTCCAAAAACAAACAACACGATTAACACGATAACATGACACGATTAACAACACGATTAAAGTGACAAGTTGAAGTTCATTCAAGATTGCTTCAAGCTTAAAACTTGTATTGGCATGAATTGACTACAATCAGTCATTTCAGACGAGCCAACAGGAAGAAAACTGTTTTTGGAGAACTATGAATACTTTTGTTCCATCGAAAACATTATAGTGTTAACCGTCGGTCACTTTCACAATATACTAGACCAGACTTCAAAAACAAACTGCTGCTTATCAGCACGGGCAGCTGGTGGCGTGTACAACCTAATGGGCATGTTCCTGGCACAGGTGCACAGTTCCCATGCCAACTTCTACTCTTACTTCAAACCCTAACGTTTTGTGCTCATATTGTCATACTTCGTGGGAGGCAGAAAACGTACTGGGTTGTATCTCCAATGTCTGCAGTCTACCTGTAGGAATCCTTGAGCACGATGCCTGAACCTCTACCTGCTCATGAAAGAGATGTATCTGAATTCACTGTCAGTCGCTTTGGACAAAGAGCAGCTGAATTACTATTGTTGCGTAGACACTACTAGATGTTGATGCTCTTTTCTTCTCCCGGTGACTTACTTAATGTTGACACATGCCATTTACCTGGGATTCACAAAGTACATCTTGTACTAGTAAATAGACATTGTCAAGGCATCCCAGGGCATCGTTTCCCAGTAGAGGGGAATATTCCTCGCAGCCATCTTGGTGCTTATCCACCATTATAATAACAACTGGTTGCTTGGTTAGGAATAGAAGTACCAAGATGGCGGGATTAATTAGGATAATTTTGGTGGAACTTCCGATCACATGATTGAAACCTTCCTATAGGAGTGTGTACCTCGTGGTGGATCCGCTGGTAGACCTTCTGCTCATTGTCAAGCACCACGAAAGACTCGGAGGGAATGGCGTCGCCATTGAAGATGAAGCTGAGGTCGCCGCGCTGGCACTTCATGTCCGAGAAGTCGATCAGAGTGGTGTCCAGTCTACACACACACACACACACACACACACACACACACACACACACACACACACACACACACACACACACACACACACACACACACACACACACACACACACACACACACACACACACACACAGAGACAGATGATGGCTTTAATATGAACAGACTAAAGCCATGTAGGGGAAACAAAGAGGATGGCTGGAACAAGCGGTAGTAAGAAAAGCAATTAAAATGTAAAAAAAAAAAAGGGAGAAAGAAATAAGCCAAGTTCATCTGCAACCTTCAGAGATTGATTGCAGTCGCTAGGCAATGAGGAATAAAAACAACGGCGAAAGTGTCACGTGAGATTACAGCACTGGGAAGGCAAGGCGGGCTTGAAGCATCACCGTGTGAGGCCAGCGCCTCGAGCTTGTTCTCAACTGTTTTGACACCTTCAAAGCATAGCATTAACAAGGGTCTGGGATCCCAGTGTACGCATCCCACGGCACAATGAGGGTGTAGGTGTGTGAGAGTGAGGGAGTGACAGCGAGAGAGAGAGTGTGTGAGTGAGTGCATGAGTGAATGAGAGAGAGAGAGTGTGTGAGTGTATGAGTGAGTGAGTGAGTGAGTGAGTGAGAGTTGTCATTTGGAAGTTGATTTTCCCGCAGTGGTTTACTCGACTGTTGTTCAATTGGTTGTTAGTGAAATGCACTACTGGCTGTGTTCCGTTGCCTAGCAACCGGTCCAGTTACTCAGATAGAGATCCAGATAAACTGTTTTGCTTCCCTTTTAAACTTCCCGTTTCTCGGTCGAGAGTAATGGTTAATGTATACTTTTAAACAACTCACTCTGCGACCAATTCTGAGCTTCGATTTTACACGCCTGGCACAAGTTGAAAAGACTATTAGCTCCCCTTTCCCTGCTAAGTGTGTAGCTCGATATATGGGCTAGTGATATAGATCAGCGGCTGTGCTTTTTAAGCCTGACAGTGACTTAATGCAGATGTGGTCAAGTGGTGATAGCTTGTAGTTATCGTGTCAAGAATCTTCTACTCCCAAGGCCATGTAACCATGGTACTAAGGCCGGGCGATATGGACAAATGTGTCATCATAATCATGGGGAACTTCGAACCTCATATTTTGATCATTTTAAAAGGGCCTCTCTTCTCATCATAATTAATTAAGACTATACAACATAGTATTGTATCGTCAATTAATGACGATATAATACCATTCAAAGATGATAAACGATAAAATTGAATTATTGCCCAGCCCTATATGGTCCTGTAAGTATCACAAGTTGGTTACCTTTCCATGCTATCGCCTAGTGTTGTTTACCAAACATTGTCTAATAGATAAAACAAAAGAAAGAACATAATGGTATTTTTCAAGCAAAAATGCATACGCTACTTATAATTTCACAAATCCAAGTTAGGTTAGGTTGCTATTCTCCATTTCAGAATAGGCCTATTTCAGATTAGGACGATAACGGTAACTTATGTGGACATCTTCCATTATCTATGCCATTTTACAGATGGACAGGTTCATTAAACCGATTAATCACACAATCAATAGATTAATCGTTGATGACAACCTTTGATTGCAGCACCAGTAGAGGATGCCAAAGTAACTTCACAAAAGGTAGGCTAATTTCCAAGTCCCCCTCAACAACAATGTGCAGGTGTGTGTGTATAAAACACAACAGTATCTTAACCCAGCTTGTAGACAGGATACAACGTACCAAGCTAGCCTGCAGTCTGAGAACAAAGTAGTTAAATAATCCCAAAGGGGCCATTTTCTTGTCGGTGTAGGCTAATAAACGATGTAAACAAAAATATGTTATCTCCAATGACTTGACAAATAGCCTTGTTTGAAAGAACTACATTACCCACACCCAAGGGTGTTCCGTCTGCAACGACCAAACAGCTGTGGTAACAGTACACCAAGAACACTCCTGTGAGTACCTTGCATAATTACCATATTTTAAGTGGTAATATGTCATCTATCATTTAGCTAATGAGTTCTGTAACACTGTGATGATGATACACGTTTCCATATGACTGATGAGCACAGACAGACAGACAGACACAGACACACAGACAGACTTGCCTGATGTTTATGCCCTGCTTGTAGATCTTGCATGCGTCTGAAGGAAGAATCCTCGATAGCAAAGGCACTGCAACACAGGATGAAGACGCATGAAAATACAGCAGAGAAACGGCACATGTTGTGATATCACACCCACAATTCTAGTATCCTAGTATTACAACAAATCATGCTGAAGAAAAACATTAATTAGGTTCTGGTGGCAACAATAATAAAATGCCAGATGTCATTTCTGACTAGATATGAACCTTGAATTTCCCTAGGTACTTCACCAACGCTACGTACGTCGTTGTATACTTTTATGTGTGTGTGTAATCACCTCATTGTGGTGAATGTATACTTTTATTTTTGTGTCTAATCACCTCTTTGTGGTGAATGCATAGAGAAAATAACCCAAATTGGTCATCAGTGTCTGTGACATGAACAATACGCAAGTTAAAACCATTGTCATGATAATCCAATACGGCCATACAACCCAAATCCTCTAAAAACCATTTCCCGCCCACCAGAGCTTAACCGAAACAAGCATGGCTCAGTTTTGGGCCTCACTGTGTTTGTACAACAATGGAATATCCCAACCACATTCACCTGCTGCCATTCATTATTCCCTATGCAGCCTCACGGGCCTCTGCCGTACGCACGCACTTGGAAATACTCATCTATGCAAAGTCATAGTTCATAATCTACAAATCCGAAGAAGTGAAATATAAACATAATGTTAATGAAAATATTGAAGAAAAAAAGAAAAGAAAGGAAAATGTCCCTGGGTACACATTGAGCCAATCAAATCTCAGGACATTTGATGACATCACACACCCTCCCCCCATGTCATAAATAGTCTTTGGTCAATATATCCCAATCCTTTCCATGTACAACATCTGTGTAAGCACAGCTTTGTGCAATATTTAAGCTGTCACAACCCCTGCGACCGGTGCGCATCTAATACACAATCTTCACAAGAGGGTAAATAATTCACAAGCGATGAGTTTACACAGCACTCTAGTCCAGGCTTACTCTATGGTGACCCGAGACACCGGGACACGGCGGGGCTGGCGAGTCAGAGCAAGCTAAATTATAGTTGTTGTATGGTGCAGTCCACTGTCAAAACAATGTTATGACCGCCAATGTTGTTGTTACCCTTCATGTCTGTACTGTACTGGCAATCTGTTTGTTTGTTTCCTGTGTTGATTACAGAGCAATTATCGTGGGGACCTAGCTTAATAACTAGGTCCAGGGCAGTGTCTGCCATGGTTACCTAAATACATTAAAGGAGCCATACACCGTCAGTTTTGCTCCTAGAAAGGATTTCTAAAGTGTTATTATTTTTGTTTTATGCTTCACCCACTCAGGACAGCAATATGTGTGATTTAACGCTAATTAACAGCCACCAGGGGGAGTATATTTCAGCATATCGAACTGAACAACAATACTTTTATTTCACTTCCCCACTGCTACTGATGTGTTATTACACAGAAAGTTACAATTACATTGGACTACACGCACATATCAAAATGGTGATGAATAAGAAAATAGGTGATGAATAAGAAAATATACAAAATATGAAAGAAAATATATATATAATTATGGTCAGGTATAGTAAACTAAATGTCTGAGTATTATTTTCCAGATAAATGTCACTAGACAATATGACCGGGAAAAGCTAACTCACCCCAGCTCTGGAAGTCCCAATGAAGCTCCAAGTAAAAGTCTCCCAGCTGAAAAAGAAAGAGGATGGGATCATTGGCTCAAAAACACAAAACACATTTAGAAAAGTTAATAGAAAGAGAAGATGTGGATCAGTTTCAACCCTAAAGGATCAAATGGTGTCTCTGGAATAGAACAGGCCTGGCGTTTTCTGTTAGTCCAGGTCTAAAAAGGACCTCAAGGTCTACCATGGTGTCTAGCACAAGGTTTGCCAGACAGCCTAGCGTTGGCTATAAACAATGTTATCTGGCAAGCCAAAAAGGAATGTGTGACATAATGATTTCCAACCTATTAACATGTTGAATATTCTTTAACAGTTTCTGTGGATTGCTTTTTCTTGTTTTTTTATTTCTCCCAAATTACCATTTAAACACATACTACTAAAAGGAACATCCCCTCAAAAAAATGTTGTCATTTACTTGGCTAGTCTGTGTGTCATTTACATTTTGTTTAGTTATTTAGCAGGCACTTTTCTCCAAAGTGACGAAAAGGTAAGGCTGAGAACAATCAAAGCATGTTGAGGCACAACAAAAATGGTAATAGCACAACCAGGTTTCCAATAAAAAAAACTGGTTAGACTGCACGCCCTTTCATTTCCCAATGGCTGGATGTTAGGAATGAGGAGGACTCTAGTTTTAATGTACCTTTTTATCAATGAAAATTAATACATAGTTATAGTAGCAGTAGTAGCAGGAGCAGTAGTAGTAGTAGTAGTAGTAGTGGGCAGGATGGTGTCATGGCTTGGGGGTTCGACTCCCAGGTGGATGGTTGTGGGTTAATTTATCCACACATGGAGAGTGAAGTGTATGTGCTCTCTCACAGGGATTACAGCAAATCGCTGGCTCACTGAGGTGATTCATAATAAGCATAGGACTATCAATACAAGGAAAATCCATAATAAGTTTGTCGTGATGATGACAGTAATTAGTCAGAGGCTGTCTCAGAGATGGAGAGGGCGAGAAGGAGAAATGTGGTAATCAAAACGGTGTTATATTCCTTGACGGGAGCCCACAGATCAGACGTGTCTTTTTTGTTTTAGTCGTCTCATTTTAGTGACATCCGTCTGGATATGAAGACTCTGGCATAACTAGAGTCTGCCAACACCATGCTACACTAGATGCATGCCGAGTAAGTGGTAGTGACAGAGGGAAAAACGTACGGGGGCCAGTGGCTAGGGTGTTCCGACCCCCAGCCGTAAGGTTCTGGGTTCGATGCCCAATGTCCACGGTAAACAATGCCCTAACCCCTCCCTGCAAGTCGCTTTGGAAGCGCCTGCTAAATGACAACCATTGCAACTAAACTAGAAACATCACATTCCTAGTGCACCTGAAGATGTACTTTTACCACAAGAGGAACAGACTGCTGTATTCTGTCAGCTCATTGCGGGGCTGCATGTCCCCGTCTGAAGGACAGCAAGTACACCGAGAAGGTGTAAACAATTTATATACATTGGGCCATTTCTGTTTATCTGTAATTAAGAAAATCTTGCAGCTGAAAGTTGTTTCTGTTATATTGTAATTATCGCCTACAATGTTGTGTTTACACTTGTTGGCAATGTTGCCATGGCAATAAAGTACCCAGACATCCAATCAGAGGGAAAGAGAAAGCGCGTGAGAGAGAGACGTGCACCTCTTTCAGGGCCGTCAGCAGCTTGGGTCTCTTGTCCTCCACTGTCTCCCTGGACTGGTGCTTCAGTTTCCTCAGCAGCGCTGTGACTGTGCGAAGAAAGAAAAAGAAAGAAAAAAATAAATGCAAAAATTAAAAAAAGGAAAAAAAAGAAAAGAAAGAGAGAGAGAGAAAGAAAGAAGGAGAGACGAGACAGAGAGGTGAATTTACAGCTTTGCCATTCACCTCATGAGCAATCATTGATTTGAGCTGCACAAGAAAATTCAAAAGGACACACATTTAGCACGAGGTTGTTATGAGGTTATGACGAGGTTCTGCAGAAAGCCTGTAGCTGATATGAGGTGTACAACAAGACAATACAACACAGCTGCTGTTTTTACAGAAAGGAAGACACTCCCAGTGGCCACGGCTAATCTGAAAAGCCCCAGGGATAGGAGACAGGGGCCTCACCAGTAGGACTGGGCGATATGGCCCAAATCTTCTATCCCGATGGAGGTCATTTAATATCTTGATAATGATATATATCACAATATAGCATGTTTTCTGGTAATTCACTAAATAAAAAGTATCTAAAATAACCACATGGTAAAGCCTATTTTTGTAGACTCCTGTGTGAATTAAATACCTGACAAATCAGAATATTTTCTCATTGTTTTCATCACAGTCTCATAGCACGATATGGATCTATTGCCCAGCCCTACTCACCAGCTCAATAAACAAAGGGACTATGAAAATGTTGAATGTAGACATGTCGATACCTGTGTGTGTGTCTGTGTGTGTGTGTGTGTGTGTGTGTGTGTGTGTGTGTGTGTGTGTGTGTGTGTGTGTGTGTGTGTGTGTGTGTGTGTGTGTGTGTGTGTGTGTCCACAAGAGCTAGCATGAAGAGACGGCACAGTAGGTGAGGCAGCTCCAACCGAGACAAGAAAAGATTGCAGCTCGATCTGGATGTACCTTGCTGGCACAGCCATACAGACAGAACGCTGCAAGGGGTGATCAAACCAGGAACCAGGACCTTGACAAGAAGAGATGAATAACTACGAGCTTCGATGCAAATGAGGAGAGACTGCCAGCTCCTATAATGACACAAGGGGTGTGCCTATATGCACAGAAGCTTTCTCAAACACAGCACCAGTTTAACCAACTTTTTAAGGCAGTTATCCCTGGAGTGCCAACTGTAGAAGAGAACCCAACTCTTTTTAATAGCAACATTAAAATTATTACTTACAATGGATCCCAGCGTAACTAGAGAGCTTTCATTTGAGCGTGCGTTTAATGCGGGTGTTTACTAGATGAAAAGATGAGTATCATTTAGCTAATTGACCTCCTCTGCATGAACACATTAGGATGTTCAGCGTTAGATAGCAAAACAATCAATTACAGGCCAATGGAAAGTCAGAAACACAATAGAGCAATGAAAACAAAAGGATATGTCTAGAAGGATGGCTGTTACAAACTGATTCACCGCAGCAAGAAATTAGCCAGACTTCTGAGAGCGTGCACGTGGATAGTCTGTGTGGGTGTATGCGCGCACACACACACACACACAATCCATGCATGTGCACTCAGGGACCTCAGGTGTATACCTGGTGCTTACAGTGAACCAGGCCAAATGAAAGTGAAGCACGATACAGATGAAGCGAGCGCGCACATGCACACGCACACGCACACACACACACAATGTGTTTTCCACTTGATCCTCACCTGCCCCCTAGGTGAGAAGGACAAACACTGAATAGTACTAATACTCTACTGTGGGTGGCTGATGGTGAACAATGAGTTGTTGTTGTTGTTGTTGGTAGTATAATGAACATTTTTAAACAATATAAAAAGGCATTTATAGTCCAAATGAGCTTCATTGAATAATTGGCCATGATTCTTATGTTTCAGTATTTTCCATATTCATGTTCTGTTATCACATTTCGTATATCTTCGCAATAATTAATTCATGTGAGTTAGATCCGCAGCAAACGCTTACTGCCATTATCGATTCATGTAAACATTTTTTTCTGATCATTTAGTCTATGAAATAGTAATAATAATTGTAAATCATAACCAGAGCCCAACATTAAATCAGCTTGTTTTCTTTTTTGCTCAGCATTTCTGAAGCTATGGACAGCGATTGTTTGTATTTAAAATCACTAAACCGATTTTACGGTTATCAAAATTAGAATCAATTAATTATCTGTGGATTTACTAGTTAATTAGCATAACCTAACCCTAAAGGATTAACTACTACATATATATATATAAAACATACAAATACGTGCACAGCACATAATGTTAATGTTTTCCATTTCAAACAACAATATATAATATTAAGCCTATAGTCTACGTTTAACAGGATATATATACACATTACGATACCACCGAAGGACATTAAGCAATGTTATCAAGTTATCACAGGGATGCCTGCGGTCTATCCTCCACCCTTCCCCGCGTCCGACCACACACTCCATTTCCACACTCCAGACCACACCCACTGCCTTCAAGAGGATGGCAGACGACGTGCAAATTCACTCCCAAACTGATTACTGAAGTGAACTCATTGTTCTGGCAATAATTAGGTGGCTGCTTCTAGTAATTCCACCCCTCCCTCGTTTGTACACTAATGGACAGAGACAGGGCCAGGAGGGAAACCATTTACCGGTCAGGTCCTGGGAGTCTCTGGACAACTGCTTCCGGTCAGTTCCCATAAAACCCAATGGAAGACAATCTGCATGGACAGCCCCAAGTAGCATCTGTAGCTCTCTGATGGCAGACAAGCTCAAATCTGGGTGAACAGGGCGTTTCTCTTTCTTTCGCGTCGCATTTGTTTCGATCAATCATGTTGCTGGAAGAGGGGGATCTGTAAGCGTGTAATTGGCTATTAACAGCAAACCAAACTCGGCCAGCACTAGTATACAGTAAGAAAGTGTTTGTCAAGGTTTCAAATTATTCAACACCATGTAGACTGGACACTGTAGAAATACACTTATTAAAACCCCCTTCTGAAAGCTTCTCTTCTGTAAAATATCTTGGTAACAAGACAGGAAACAAGGCATAATTCAGTTTCTGGTTTCCGGCCCAGACTCTGTGCCGTCGCCGCCCAGAAGTTCTGCTAAACAAAGTAGGATTTCTGACTCCGAGATGAATAGAAAGATAAAACCACACCGATCTGGTGTTTTTATTCATCAGGTGAGGGAAAGAAAATCTCAATAAAATAAAAACACAATAATTAATAAATTAGCTTTTGTATGCAAGGTAGAACGTTTGATGAAAGTGTGAAAAAAACATGGCTTTTGCTCCATAGCCAGAGGGTAGATATCTTCTACAACTGTGCCAAACATCTGGATGAAGGTCACATTGTTGCTTTGAGGTCATGAAAAGATAATTACTTGGCCTGAGACAAAAGACTTATTATTTGTCGCACACTTTGTCAATGATTTGGAAATTAGGCCACAGTTAACCCTACTGAGGCAACGTTGATGAATGCTTTTGAAAGCACTATAGTGAATCAAGAAATGCCATACAGATTTAGAAGAATGAACTGTATCTGCCACATGGTGGATTTTGATCAAAATGTTGAACATTGCTCAATTAGAAATTTAATCTGTTAGTGTCATGTCACAACTTGAATTTGGAAAAATGCAGTGCACCAGTGAGGCCTTGAAAACCAACTCATAAAGTCTAACAACACTCTCTCCCAGTAAATGGAAAATGAGATATAAATAGTTCTCTTCCTGAATGAAACGCATGAATTCTTTCATTCCCACGCTTTTGCATTCATTCCCAGTTTTTGCATAATATTTGCTATATTTAGTCATTTGCAGACCAAGACCAAGAACACACATTGAGCACTAGACAAAAAAAAATGGTAGGCACGTGAAGGTGGATGTGCTTATTTTTCCAGTAATAGTATATAACAGTAATGATACACCCACAAGAAACAGATGTTATTGCTTGCATGCATGGCGCTTGCATAGCCGCCACCATTTTGCTAGCAAAGAAAGCACATTTCCTTCTTTCCCTAACTTTTACAAATGCTGAGTCAGCGCACACACACACACACACACACACACACACACACACACACACACACACACACACACACACACACACACACACACACACACACACACACACACACACACACACACACAGTGAGGCAGCGCTGCGCTTAGCTAACACTATAAAGCACTCCAGATATATAGTGCTGAATAGGGAAAACGGACACAATTTAGCTCTCTCCGTCTCCCGCACCCTCAATGGAAACCATGGAAGGCTATAAAAGGGCAAGTCAAGTCCATTCGTTTGTGACGATGCCGTGTCATCACTTTGCCTGTGAAACGCTGGGAATGGATGACAGAAATAACATGGGCGCAACACGATATGCTAACGGAGTCACTGAGGAGTAAGACGACACCTAATACTGTGCCGAACAAACAATTACAAAAGCGGCCCACCCAAAGCGTAGATTTTGACAATGTGGGAAATTCAGTATGTACATTTGATAAAATGGGATATTCAAAAATGTTATGCATCAGCAAATGTTACTTTCAAGTGAAGATCATTTCAAGGGAACTAGCATCGTTTCTGCCAACAGGACTGCAAGAGCAACAGCTTAGTTTCAGTGGGGAAGTGTCAGTACAGTTATGTGGTTAATTTAACAGTGAGACTGGAATCCAAATAAAAGTCTACAGACTTGGGAGGCAAAAAAAGGCACAAGAGGGACAAGTCATTGAAAGAAGAACACTGAATGAATTGCTTTTCATCAGTGTACAAAAGCACCAATGCCTTGAGGAATGGCAGCCCCCCTAAACCCAGACTTTCACCAACATGGAGTAAGCGAGGGGAAACTTGTTTCACGGCCACACTGAGCACAGAAATGAAAGGAAGTCAATAGCATCATTAGCCCCGAGGTAATCTCGGATCCAGCAGTCCTACTATGTTCTAGCAGAACTTCTGGGGGAAATCGGCACAGAGCCTGGGTCGGAAACCAGAAACTGCAAGGGGCGGAGTTGCGCCTTGTTTCTTGTTTTGTTACCGAGATATTGTACTGAAGAAAATTCATTTGTGTGAGTGGATGAAGCGCTCAGAAGGGGATTCTGATAAGTGTATTTCTACAGTGGCCAGTCTACACGGTGTTGAGTTGAAACCATTACAGACACTTTTTTACAGTTTACTACTGCTGACCGAGTTTGTGTCCACCAATTATGCGCTTACAGATCCCAGCCTCCAGCGACATGATTGACGGAAATAGATATGAAGCGAAATAAAGTGAAATGCACCGTTCACCTGGATTTTAGCTCATCTGCCATCAGACTTTAGATATTAAACTAAAGTCTGATTTGTGAGACTAGCCATGAGGCTAAGGTACCTTTAATAGATTATCATCAAATGTTAGCTTAAAAGATATCAAAAGATATTCATGTACATCCACACACACACACTTTAAAACTAATTAGTGACAGAATTAGATGTGGAATGTATGAAGCTAGGCTATGTGTGGGGTTTAAGGGCCTTGTGGCGTCTGGGTGGTGGGGCCGGTGAAGGACCAGCGTCATGAATGCTTACTCATTTGTCGGTCTCCGTAGCTAATGGCCTCCGCAAGGGGACTCCATCCCTGAGCGTTCTTCACCTTCACCGGTGCATTGTGGGCCAGCAGCAAATGGGCACACTCTGAAGAAGAGGAAGACAAAGACAGAGGGAACGCAGATTAGGTTACCTCAACATTGTAATGCTGTAGTGTAGACAGGTGTTTGTGAGAGTTAATGAAGTCTTTGAAAAAAACAGAAATTGACATGTCATCAATCACTTATCTGACAATTACAATTAGGACACTTTGTGTTCCTAGGTTCGCCCATTGAAACACATGCGGCAGAGTCACATTCAGATCTTGAACTGGAGGGACGAAAAAAAAGAAAGAAAAAAAACACCAAGGAAACTAATTTTAACTCAAGACTCTGCAATGTTCCCGCCTTAGTGGAAGCTGTAATTGCGTATTTGACTTTTCTTCTCCTCCTTTTTTCAGAAAACAAAATATGTTGTGTTGTGGTTTTCTCTTGGACCCATTTCATAAGTGGTCAAAGACCAGCTTAGATTTGATAGTCTATCTCAAGGTAAGCTAAACACAAACAAAGCCATTTCTTAAACACATATTGATGATAGCATTTAGCATCATAGTTATAAAGTTAAATGAGAGGTTTCTTGAGCACACATTCAGTCACTTGTAAGTGCCACACAAGTCCACTATGTAACACTTCGCTAGCGTGATCATAAACCAGTAGCACCATGTCAAAACAATGGAGTGAGGCAAATCGGAGCCTGTTTGTCATGCTTAGCTGTCAACTTGTTGTTAATGAAACATTATTCACGTCAAAAGGTGGTTTTCAAAGAAAACCCGATGTACATTAACTTGGGCTATATTACTGCTGTTTTGCCAGACATGTCAATAGATGAGTCAGTCTGTGGTTTGAGCTAACAAAAGCCACGTTTGTTTATTACGGTACAATACAAACACTCTCTTTGTCAGAGTCCCCTGAGTCACCCCTATGAACAGTCTGAACAAAGTTCAAAATTAGAAATGGTGTTTGCTCTGCAACACACTATTAATCACCGTCTTCAAGACTAAAGTTAGCTCAAGCTGGTGGCTGCAGGTTGGTACCTCCGTCCGTAACAAGTGATGGTAATAAGAAGAACTAGAAACATAGAAGTGAACATCTCTTGGAGAGATTATAATGCCCCAGCCTCTCTCCATACCATGCCCTTGTTATGTTTAATTCATTGACAACTTGGCTGAGATCTCTTGCAATCTAATATAAACCTAGTCATGTAGAAACATTCCCTACTGAAAACGTATCATTCACAAAACCCAGTCCAGAATGGGCATCCTCGTGAGCGCTAATACAGGTTCATACAAATAAACGATTAATTCAAGAAAGGTGACATGTGTGCAATCCTATAAGTAATACATTAATTAACTAATTAACTGCAAAGTGACTGGACTTCAACACGAAGCATTGACATGAAAAAAAAAACTAAACAGGGCAATGAAAAGGTCTTTGTGTTCCCACACCAGGGAGAGGGTGTGTTTGTGTGTGTGGCCACTGTTGGCCCAAATGTTGACCCATGCCTGGCCCAATTGAGCATCCAGCCTCAATGGTGTAGCCGCCGCCAGGCTACCCCAAACAGAGGGGAGCATGTTGTCGAGTGCTGCTGAATGTTATCAGCAGGCTCACCTCTTCAGACCAAACATCTCATACTCTCCCACTGCCATCGATGAAGGGATGACCTTTATTACACACCAGTGTGAAACAATAGGCGGCAGCCATGGCACCTCACTACACTCCACAAATAATTAAAAAAAAGGGATCACATCACCGCCTGCATTAGTCTGCATCCCTGGCTCTCTGCCAGGATTAGAGTTGGCTGGTGGCAGAGGTTATCATTGGAAAACAAGACTTTGCATGAGTGCACAAGAGCATCACTAGCTGATGCAAGGCTTTACTCTGAAAAAAAACATTTAAATAACCACTGACCCATATATGAGCCAACTGCCCGGTGATTGTATAATAATGACAGCATTTAGCAGATACACATTGCGTAACTAGTACAGACAGAGAGAGCATGTGTCCACATGGATATAAGCCTGCTACTGACCCCTAAATCCAAGCACAGTAAACAGTAAGGAATGAATGCACTTTTCCTGCTCTGGTGCGCTGTGTGTGTAGGCCTAATATGGATGAGCAAGAACATTCCCCTTATTTCTTTTTGCCTGACTATTGCATTTCCAGTATGCTGACGTTGTCGATATATCCACTCACTGTAAAAGAAGTTCTCTTTCCATGCCACTGGATGTGAAGATGGAAAGAGAAAGAGGTCTGTGGAGCTGCAGCTTCTTGTGTTTGTTGTGAATTAAAGTAGGCCCAAAATCATGAACATCATTAAATCACAATTAAAAAGCACAACACGAGTGAACTGGACTATGAAACACAAATAAAGGATGACATTATGACTGCCTTGTTGAGGTATATTGCAATGTCAATATCCATTTATTAAATTGGCTATTATCTTGATATTATGCAGCCCCTACTTTTAAATGTGCATGGCCTTTCAAGTCATAATAATCTCCAGTAAATTTGTACTATTATTACTTTTTTTATTTTGTCATTTAGCAGATGCTTTTATCTAAAGCAACTCAGTGAATTCAGATACAGGTCATTGCTATCCTGCCCCCTGTACTAATCTAAAATTAATCTTTGTATCTAAATAAAAACTACAAAAACTACTACACTCAAGCTGCTCTTGGCCACACACACACACACACACACACACACACACACACACACACACACACACACACACACACACACACACACACACACACACACACACACACACACACACACACACACACACACACACACACACACGACGTAAAATGTTCAAGCTGGCATTGCACAATGTGGAAAACAGAAATGGAATAAAGCCTTCTGTGAGACACTGGCCCTGGCCTGTATCCCTGATCACTGACAATGGCGCCCAAGTGTAAAAAAATACTAGTGCTATTGGTTTTATTTTTCCAGACTCTTTGCTTGTTTACCAGTGGAGAGAACGTCACTCATTCAGAGCATCTGCAAATAACACCTCAACTGCCGACCGACAACCGACACTGGCCGCCTTCTCGTCGATTGAGACGAGTCAAATCCATCACAATATTCCTGTGCATATTAGGCCGGATATGCCGGAAGAAACAGACAAGGACACGTGCACTCAAAGACACACACACACACACACACACACACACACACACACTCATGTACACAACTGGCGTGCACAGGCACAGCACGTCATCCTCTAGGGCTGCCACACCCCAAATCATGACCTCATCCCGTAGCTTTCAGCATGTCTGGCTGCATGCATCCCCCAGTGGACAAGTACCCGCTCAGCTACACTCGTTAGCGCAATCAATCCCATGGTGTTCAGCCTGTGCTGGGCACCTGTGCTGGGCTAACAGCTGTGCTAGCAGGCAGTGACAGAAGCACAACCTATTCTAAAATAATCAGATTAAGTGCATGACAAGACATGCAGCGCTGAAAAAACAAGCAAATAAACCAGAGAGCAAGAGCACAAATAATCAGATACGGAAACCAACTCTCGGTGGTGGAGCCCCTGAATTTCAAAAAGGGGACATTAATTTTTCAGAAGCATGTGCCAAACGAAGCCCGCCAGTCAAATTAAATATAGGCATTGACTCACAAAGGGCCAGTGTATTAATATTTTAAGTGTGTGGCTTCATTTAAGCCTGTGAAACATCCTTTTTACAAACAGAATTGTGGGCTGAAAGGTTCTTGAGGGACGTCATGCCAAATTCATATTGCTCTTCAGACTGCATGTTACTCTGTGGTCAGATATGCAAGTTAAGCTGAATACATGTATTGCACAATATTATAGTATCAAAGAAAACGTATCAATGATGAATCCCTTCCACTTCTCACTGTCCAAGAGGGGTTTTAGCAGAAAAAATGGTTTTAATGAGACCGATTATCATAACTGAATGTTAACTCTTGGCCATCAGCGCCAAGCGTAAACATCATCTTATCTCGACCAATTGAGAGCTCTGACGTGGACTAGTTCCCAGGAATGAATAGATAGTAAAGACAGACCTATGTAATCACCGCGAGCGAGAGCGTAAACCAAAACAGCAAAAAGCCGTGTTGTATGATTAGATACAGAGCTCTCCAACACCCAACTCAAAGGATGCTATGCCTGAGCTAGTGTCCATTGGGGTTTCAGCTTGTTTCAGCGTGCCTCAGCAGTCTGCACACAAAAGGAATAACAACGACTAATAAAAAATACCTGACGTATAATGAAGAACAATGGGTAGTCAAGCACAGAAAGACCTACTGGCAGGTTTAAAGTTAAACCTAGAGAAACAATACAAGAACATTATTACAGAAACACAAAAAATATAAGTCAAAACAACCAGTACACATGCACACACAGAAGATGACAGATCATCAGTTCAGAAAATAAGATGCATAAAAGAAAAGACCAAAAGCTAAAGACAGAACGGATTGTTGCTTAAAATGACGCACCTTTGTTTCCCATCATGACAGCGAGATGTAACGGTGTGTTTCCTGAGGAGAGAGAGAGAGGTGGGTCAAAAACATGTGCCTTTGACCATTTCAAACAAAAACAGCATCAGTCACTCAACAAATGAAGCTTGAATGAATTTAAAATAGGATTCTAGGAGTTTTAAATAAGATTGTTTATTATAACCTGTGTGTGTGTGTGTGTGTGTGTGTGTGTGTGTGTGTGTGTGTGTGTGTGTGTGTGTGTGTGTGTGTGTGTGTGTGTGTGTGTGTGTGTGTGTACTAAAATCCCAAGCCTGAAACGTTATTGACTTGATTTGCTGCCACCCCAAGTAGGCTGATGGCTGATGTCATGCAGTGTGTGGGTGGTGTTGGTAAAGGATGTACTCAGCCACACTGTTACAACTAATGGACTTGGAAACTGTGAATGGAGCAGGTTGTGTAGGCTATAGAAACAAGGTGTGTATTACAGTAAAGTGTGTGTGTGTGTGTGTGTGTGAGTGTGAGTGTGTGTGTGTGTGTGTGTGTGTGTGTGTGTGTGTGTGTGTGGTGTGTACAGTTGGGGAGTAGGGGATCACTTTGGAGGAACGTATCACCACATCAAATCCCTACAGCCCTCTACTACGCTTCAGAAGAAACCCAATGGTAGAGAAGGAGCCAGGATCCGTAGGGCCAAGTGCTTTACCTCTGCAGGTAGTGACCCCTTCAAAACAAGTGGAGGAACCCACCCCTACAACAGACCCCTTAGGTCAGAGGGGGCAAGGTGTGTGGTGGTGGTGGTGGTGGGGAAACATGGCAACCCACACCCTGCATTTCAGCAGGGTGTGGGCAGATAGATGGCCCAAATGTCCTCCTTCATCCACCATCCAATGAGCAACGCCCAACAACCCCAACCTGCTCCTTTGAAATGCCGGGCCTGACCTTTCATACAAGTACTGTAATTGGTATGCACACCTGAACTTCAGGTGTAGCGAGATTGAAGTCAGTATGTGCTATGTAGGCCAAAAGGCATATGCATGTCGCTCTAGTCACTAGGCCTAGGGACGCAGTGTTTGTTTATGTTAGTCACAGCAGCAGCAACAACAACAACAACAAAACAGGGCTGGGGCGGTTTGAACAAAAAAGCAGTTATAGAGATAGTTGGGGGAGCTGGGAGGACGTTGCAAGGTGTTGGCCTTGGCAGGGAGTTGCCTCCCCTCCCTCCCTCTCTCTGTCTATCAATCCGCTCAGGGTTGGCCTACGACAATCCCCCCCCCCCCCCCCCCCCCCCCCACACACACACACACACACACACACACACACCCCTCCCTCCCTCCCTTTTAGAGGAGCGCCCCCCCCCACACACACACACACACACACACTTCACCGTGATGCATGGGATCGGCGTAACACTTGAGATGAACACTTTTGGGGGGACTCACCGTGGACGTCTTTCTGCGCGATGTTTTGCGTGCGGATGAGGGAGGACAGGCGGCGCACGTCCCCCTTGAACACGCACTCATGCACCGGGAAGTCGGCTCGGAGGACGGGGTTCTTGTTGTCGTCGTCCACCACCATCACCTCCTCCTCCTCCTCCATCATCATCATCTCCTCCATCTCCTCCTCCACCTCCATCCCCCCCGTGGCGGGCAGTGTGTTGTTGGCATTGACCTGCGACTGTTGATGATGCTGATGGTGGTGCTGCTGGTGGTGGTGGTGGTGCTGATGTTGCTGCTGCGTGGACGGCGATTTGACCAACTTGTGGTGGTTGCTGAAGATCTTACTCGCTCTGCTCTTGGTCCTGGTGGAGGTGAAGGTCCCGGTGGCCGCCTCCTCGTCCGGCTCCAGCAGGTCCCCCTCCTTGCTCGGTTTGCGGTCCTTGCGCAGGGAGCGGATCTTCTCACCGGTCATTATTATCTCCTCCTGGCCGGGCTGAGGGTGTCGTGGTCGGTGGTGATGACCCTCCTCCTCCTCCTCCTCTTCTTCCTCCTCCTCCTCCTCCGGACGGACGGAAGAAAACACGCAATTCGCTTGGCGAAGGATGCCGGGCGGTACTTCCCCACAAAGCGGCCCGAGTCGCGCCGCATAAACAAAAACAAACGAACTCTTCACCGAATCAACGGAGGCGACATGAGAGGCGAGCGGGTAAAAACCGGTGCTGGTCTTACGGGTACAAAAAGGCGCCCGTTTTACCCGACGTGAACTGTCGTCGGTTGCCCGAACAACATAAGCGGCTCCCGCGTCATTTGACTCGTACCGGAAGCGCGAAGCGAACCTCCCGTCTTCCCGCCGGCAGCATCGCGAGAGTTCGTCAAAGTTACAACTGGTTAATTCGTCGTTCCAATAACGACTGCTGCATAATTGGTCTCTACTAAGTTCTCTCGTTTTGACTTCTAGAGTCGTCCATCCATATCACACGACATGTTAATATGTATATTTGTTTGTTTATTTGTGCACTTTTTTTATTTTTGCATATAGGCCAACATTTATTTTTATTTTTTCAAGTTTATAGTTTTTCTCAAGGTGTGTATGGAAAGAAGTACAGTGGAGACCTCAAGGCAAACAACATGATTCAAGTGACGACAAGTCGACACACAATATTAGTAGGCCTAAGTGGAGACATAGGCTCTTATTTCTAGGAATGTAAAGTTAAAGTCTGTGGCCTGAGCTTATACTTGATCAAGTCATCTTTAACATCAAGAGCAGTCTGTACAGCATGTACATACTTGCTAGGTAGCCTATCTTGTTACCACAGCAGACATAGAAACCACATTGGTCATTAAACAGGAAACAAAACCTACAATGAAAGGTTGTATTCCTAGTATCTGACACCAAAGCGTGTGGTCTTGTGCTATGACTGTAGTCATTGTCCCTTTTTAGGTACAGCATCAATCACCCCTCTAGCTGCTAACAGGTCCGCCTAAGCCTATGTGCTAATAGGCTAATAGCAAATGTTTCAGCAGTCATAGGCTACATTAGAAACCATTATTAATAACATTAGCAATAGGCTAGTCACACAAATATATTTTAACAAAAGATAATAATTTGCCCTTCTCTAAAGACTTATTGGAAAGGCACATTTCAATAAATAATATATGATAATACTTGTATTACCTATACATCATAATACAGACATCCCAAGTCTCCCGGAAGTTCCGGGAGTCTCCCGCAAATCAATAGCGTCTCCCTGATGCAAGCAAATCATGTACAATCTCCCGGAAATCCCCCCCCCCCCCGCCAAAAATCTTCGATAGCCCCCCCCCCCCCCCCCCAAACAAAAATCTCCGCTAGCCCCCCCCCCCCCCCCCCCCCCCCCCCGCTCAACAAAAAATCTTTGATAGCACCCCCCCCCCCCCCCCCCGTTGGGGGCTCCCGGAAATGAGTTTTTGCAACTTGGGAACCCTGCATAATACAAGTGTTTTTTATTATTATTATTCAACATAACTGTAGATGACCTACTAATAGGGACAATATTTCGAACATATTGTCTTGCCACCCTAGACTAACTAACAACTACATGAACTTCTACACTTTGTTAAATGAGTCTAGATCGCCATGGAAAAACTTTTAAAGGTTAATCTGATGTTATTGTTAAATATATGTCCTTTCCCATTTCCAAACAATGTTGGTGTTATTTATTACAGCTAAGCTTTTTATCCAGCACTAGCCTACCCTCTCTGTCGATAGGTAGACCTAGATTAGAGGTTCTTCTTACATGCACCTTGTCCACCCTGCCCCATCCATCAGTCATATTTCAGCGTAACGTACAGCGATCTGACTTTGCGGTTGAAGTGACAGCGAATTTGCATTGTGTAACTGGAAGACCCCACTCCTGACCTGATGGGTAGCCTACTCCCCCCGATGTGTGACTCACTATGTCACCCTTGGCTGGGATCAAGCGACACATGCTCGGCACAAGCATGTGTCGAGCCAGCACCTCGACACATGTTCTATTTTCTAACAATTGAACTTTACTGTTTTGCTTGTTATGCTGCATGTCCATTATGGCACCCATTGCCCTTAACCATCACTGGAAGGAGGATCCCTCTTTCTGTGTTCCTTCCTAAGGTTTCTTAGGAAGTAACTTCTTTAAGACTAATCTTTAGAGCTACAACGATTAGTGGATTAATTGATAAACAGAAAATGAATGGAATTACATTTTGATAATTGATTAATCGTTTAGGTAATTTATCAAGTACAAATACTGAACATTTGCTGTTTGATGCTTCAAAAATTCAAATGTTTGGTTCATGGACCATTATAAAATGGATAGGCCTACATTAGTTTTTCTTGGCTGCTTGTCAGATTAAAGCAAGAGACTAATTGATTAATCGTTAAAAGATTCGAACATAAGTTAAGTGACAGCCCTAATTGTATTACACCGTTCGTGAGAAAGGGCTGGAGCATGCAAGCCTGTATAAACAGCACAGACAAACAGAAGATTATCTATTTATCAGAGGAACAATCAGGCGGATACACAGCACTCCCTTTGTTAAAAAGTGAGTTAAGGTCAAACGACTGCAGGCTGAATCCCCCCCCTATGGGACTGGTGAAATAACATAAAAGGTAGGACCAAAACAGCATCCCAGTACATGTAGGCCTACATCCATCACGCACAGTCACACATCTCCCGTATATATTAAACATCAGGCTCTCGTGTGACAAATAACCCAATTAACCAATCTCGTCACTTCAAATTCACTTAATTCAGTCAATTGAATGTGTGAATCGAATTCACACATTCACTTCAAAATAAAGGCTCAACGGACGGGTCCGGGGGCCACGTGACCCAATGACAGAAGACGTTGCATCAGAGGGAAAAAGCAAGCCGGCGTCGACCTCGAGTCGCGTGAGTCGCGTAAAAGCGAGGGTCACGTGACGCCAGACGCCCCTTAAAACACCAATGGGCGGCATCCTCTCCGCGTGAAGATGCGCTGGTTGGACCTTATTCCCCCCCTAGACCCAAGACTCCGGAGGTACGGGTGGGCGGTACCGCTGCCGCCCCGACGAGCCAATCAGCGACGAGTGACATCACGGAGACGGGCGCCACCCCCCCCCTCTACGTCGCGGCCAGCCATTGGTCGGCGACGGAACGACGCGCCCGCCCACTTCACGTTCGGCTCTGCGATTGGTTCCGAGCGGCGCGACCCCCCCCCCTGCTGTACGCCCGGACCCTTGGTGGTGGCTCTCGCGCCGCGCTACCCTCAGACCTCATACTCCTCACTGGACCCGGTCCACGACGGACCACATACATTATTAACCGTTAGGGGAGACACACACACACACACACGCACGCGAGGTGGTGGATTTTAACATGGCCTCCGCGCAGCAGAAGAAAGCGAGCGACCAGGAGGAGGAGGAGGACCGCCACGCCGGCTTCCGCGCGCTCTTCAAGTCCTTCGCGACGGAGGCGATACACGTCGGCCAGGAGCCGGAGCAGTGGAAGTCCATGGCTGTGGTGCCCCCCATTTCCCTGTCCACCACGTTCAAGCAGTACGGACCCGGGAATCATGCCGTGAGTACCATACCGTGTCGTGTTTTTGGGCGAGGGCGAAACCCCGTCCTGTGTGTGAAAAGGACCGGTCCAAGACCGTGTTAAGGGGGGGACACGTGTCGTCAGACCGGGTCCTAGTAAACAGAAACAGAACATTCTCCATCCGTTTCTATTGTGTGAACGGCTCAGTCCTCTATGATGATGATGATCAGGAGGGTGAAAACAAAACGGCGATCCCCGTGATCGGTTACTATCATTGATCATGTATTGATTTTCCTCTCTCCCAAGGGGTTTGAATACAGCCGCAGCGGGAATCCCACCAGGAACTGTCTGGAGAAGGCCGTGGCGGCGCTGGATGGGGCCAAGCACTGTAAGTTGGACGACACCCAGCAGGTCCACCACGACCCACGATACATTGTACCGTTGACTTAATGCAGGATGCCCCCCCCCCCCCCCCCCCCCCCAGGTCTGGCTCTGGCCTCTGGACTGGCTGCCACCATAACCATCACTCACATGCTGAAGTCTGGGGATGGTATCGTCTGCATGGACGACGTGTATGGAGGTGAGATGGAGATGGAGCACATTTTTCATTTCATTGTTGTCCCATACACACATCACTGGGACGGTCCGAGTGGAAGATCATGGGTTTCTGAGATCTCTGATAGTGAATTTAACAACATCATGTATATCTATATATTGTCATACAAGTGTTGCTTTGTCAAAGGAAGCAAGTCTGTCTTAAAGAATTGTCTCTTTTTTAGGGACAAACCGCTACTTTCAGAAGATAGCTACTGAACTGGGTTTGGAGGTGGACTTTGCTGATTGTACACAACCTGCAAAGCTGAAGGCAGCTCTTAAGCCCAATACCAAGGTTGGTGAGGGGAGGGAGGACAAGTCGTAAGGTTGCAGGCCGGATAATGAAACAAACAAAATGTTTTTTTCGAGGCCAGACTTGCATTTGTCCTTATTTTCCCTAGTTTCTGAGCTCTGAGTCGCTTTGCCCAATAACAACTTAGCAGTTAGAAAGTCCAAAATGTATGTCGTCCTGAGTCAACCCGATACTGTTATGGCCGACTGTATAAGGCCAACACTCAAATAATGACACATTTGCATTGGTGCTTGGATTGACTTTTAACCCTAGTGCCTTTTGACTGAATTGATGTGTGACTTGAAACAATTGGCAAAGGAGCTTCTACTCATAGAAACATGCTTACCAGTGTCTGAATGGTCAAACGTTGAAGACGCCTGAAGACAGGATTTGTGCAATAACATTAATGAAGAAAAAGACAACCCTCTGAAGAGTAGCTTCAGTGAGTTCAGACAGGCTGTGTGTGTGTGTGTGTGTGTGTTTACTCATTCAGCTGAATTAAATCACACTGCTTTGCTATAACGAGGCGTTTCAGTTGTTCTGTGCTCGAAAGAAAATACATCCATACATTTTTGTCGTTGCAGCTCGTATGGATAGAAACTCCCACCAACCCCACCATGAAGGTAGTGGACATCAGGGTCTGCAGTGACCTCGTCCACGAACACAACAAGGACATCGTGGTGGTAGTCGACAACACCTTCATGTCCGCCTATTTCCAGGTGAGGGTGTGTGTGTGTTTTTTTGTGTGTGAAAAGGCTGTGAAATGTTATTTAACTCCACCTCAAGTTGGAACTAAGTGTATTGTAAAAGTGTCTGTTACAGTACACAAACTTCCCACACGGCTCCCCAAAAACTATTTTCTATGCTTCACCAGCGCCCCCTGGCTTTGGGAGCTGACATCTGCATGTACTCGGCCACAAAGTACATGAATGGTAACGTAGAGCTCCCTGGCATCCTTTCAGTCGTATCACTGACTTGCAAATGCCATTCTGATGACCCCGTCCTAATGCTGTCCTTTGACTGACTTACAGGCCACAGCGACGTGGTCATGGGCCTGGTGTCAGTGAGCAGGGAGGACCTGTATGAGAGACTTAAATTCCTACAGAATGGTATGTATTTATCTTCGTCCATAACAAAAACATGCGTGATGATTTTGAGATGAGCGTGTGACCTAGAGCTGGGCAATATATCTATATAATATATTGATATCCTGATATGAGACTAGATATGCTTTCATCTCCGAGCCATCAGTGTGTTTTAATCAGGGCTTGAAAACGAAATTATTTTTCAATCGTTCCGTTCCGAACGGAACCGGTATATTTAACGTTTTCGTTCTTGCGTTCCGCCACCAACATATCGTTCCTGAACCGGTTCGGAACGTAAAATAACGTTCGTTCTTAACGTTCCGGCAGTGTTATTGGGCCTCCGCGGTGTGTTACTATTGCGGCCCCCCCCCCGCCGGCCGTAGGTCCGCGGTGTGTTACCATTGCGCACCCCCCGTCGGCCGTTACTATTGCGCGCGGCGCGGCGCGGCGCGGCGCCCCCCCCCCCCCCCCCCCCCCCCCCCCCCCCCGCGGTGTGTTACTATTGCGCGCCCCCCCCCCCCCCCCCCCCCGCGGTGTGTTTGTGTTACTATTGCGGGCATAGACATATATACATAGTATACATGTATATCTATGATTGCGGGCACCCCCGCCGGCCGTAGGTCCGCGGTGACGCTCGAACGTGAACGTCGTTTTACGGCAGCGGAAGATTTACGACAGCCAGCATACAGACAGTAAACAGACAGTGAGCAACGGACTTCACATGATATTATTCACAACTCGGATTAATTTAATGAAACCCATTGATTCTTTTGACCGGTGGACCCTTACGGACTTAAGGAATATAAACAATGCAGGAACGGACACACACCGTACGGACTTTATGATCGCTTCAAAAGTTGGAAGTCAGACCTTTTCCCCGTCTCTCTTGTTTACCGGTAAGTCTGATGAATTATGCGTTGGTGTTCATAGTTTGTGTTAAATGAACTGAATGATTTATCTGTGGAGAGTCTAACTGATCTAACGATGTGCGTTATGTCCATATGGACAGACGTTTAAACGGTTACCGTATCTTTGTGTAGGTGATCTAAACGGCTTAAGTCGTTCAAGAAATAATTTAGATAAAATCCAGATCCGGCCTCAATTGGAGACCTGCGTTTATTTGTCAAAACGTGTCGCCATACCCCTGCGTCTATTAGGGACCTTGCTTTTATTGGAAGTTTTACGGTATATAGAGAACGAAAAAAACCGGTTATTAACCGGTTTTGGGGATTTCAGAATAACGTTTCTGTTCCGGAACAGTTGAAGACCATTTGGTTTTCGTTTCCGTTTCCGTTCCTCGTAAAATACCGTTCGTTTTCGGTTTTCGTTTTCGTTCCTTGAACCGGTTCGGAGCCCTGGTTTTAATAATGCCTGATTCTATTAGAAGTGGTACGGTCACTTTTTCCAAGAGCAATTGTGAAATGCCTAAAGCTGCAGTCAAGCATATTATGCCTTCTTGGTAAAAATAGACACAAAATACTGCTTTTAAAAGACAAATGAGGTTTGCCCTGCTACATCAAACCAAGACAGGCCACTGTCAAACCCTGACCTACATTCATGAAGCATGGGGGAATAAAGACCATCATTGTCTTTATTATTCCCAGTGGCTGGTAAGCCTGCTTATTGGTTATGTGCCTGGGACATTTATCCATCCTTAACCCCTCCCCTTCCTGTGTGGCTCCTACGGCGGCTGTAGCCCTGGGAGCGGTGCCCTCCCCCTTCGACTGCTACCTGTGCAACCGTGGGCTGAAGACCCTGCATCTGCGCATGGAGCAGCACTTCAAAGGTGCCATGGCCGCGGCCAAGTTCCTGGAGGCCGACCCCAGGGTGGACCGCGTCATCTTCCCAGGTGGGTGACTGACCACGCACACACGTACACACACTACTTTTCGCACGCACGCACACAGGGCACAAAATTAGCGCCAGCCACCAGCCAAATGCTGGTGGCTGGTGCTGGTAGCTTTGCTTCACTCACCAGCAAAATAAAAAAACAATGGTAATCTATTGAGCGGCTGGTAACATTTTAAAATCCACTAGCCATTTGGCCAGTTTAAAAAAAAAAGTTCACCCTGCATGCAAGCACACACCGTCACGCGCCCACCCATACACACACATGCACGCAGACTACTTTCACAGTGAAACTTGAGAAGTCAGTCAAGATGGACGATGATGCTGGCAGATATTTGTAGAATGAAAAACAGGTCAGTTAACATTAAAGGGTGTGTTTTGTTTTTACCACGCCCGGGCATAACTCGTGCTTCACTCAACTCTTTTTAGTTGGGTGCCATATGGGATACTGTTAATGTGTGGACTGCTTCTAGTCTTTGCTGTCTTTGTGTTCCTCTTAGGCTTGCCCTCCCATCCACAGCATGATGTGATGAAGAAGCAGTGCACAGGGTGTCCTGGAATGATCACCTTCTACATCAAGGGCAAGCTGGAGCACGCCAGCGCCTTCCTCAGCAACCTCAAGGTGACATTAGTCATTGATTGATTTTTATTACTTATCTGGGCTCTTGTTGAGATTAGAATGCATGTTTGTAGGTTTAGTCAGGGACAGGGTCCAAAATTAACTCTAGCCACCAGCCAATGGCTGATTAGCTTTGACCATTTCTAGTTAATGTAGAAAAGTGGGTAGGCAGTTTCAGAAGAAATTGTTGTATATGTCATGATTTGAATTAAAATAGTCAGTGAATGGCATGTTTTTGTAAAGAAATAACCTTGATATTTACCGTTTTAAAATGTTATTTATATAAAGTATTTTGTAACGTGTTGGTTTTTCTTTTAATTTCAGTTGTTTGCCATCGCTGAGAGTCTTGGAGGCTATGAAAGTCTAGCAGAACACCCGTACGTAGCCACCAAAATGCCTATTAATACAATGATAATTGTGTTATCTCAGCCCTCTATTCCCACGTAGGTAGTACACATAGTGTAATGTGTATGGAAGCATTTTTAGGACAATAATCAAATGAAAATGCAATGTTGAAAATGAAAATGCAATAGCACTAATGCTTTTTTATTTTTCATAATATGAGCGGCATTATTTGAGTCATAAATAAAATGAAAATGCAATCATACACTTTGCATTTGAATTTGCCAAACATGCCCACATTTTCATTTCATTTATGACTCAAATAATGCGTTCATATTATGAAAAATAAAAATCATTAGTGCATTTTCATTTGATTATTGTCCTAAAAATGCTTCCGTACATGTGGAGAGTTTTACTTTCTTAAATAAAGTAGGAAATATTGTTCATGACATTCACAGGGGTTTCAAGAATGTGGAGGCTAAAGTAAATGATGTTCTAGTGAGAACTTTAAATGGAGTATGCAAATCATTACTGACTTGTTATTGGAAATTATACTTGTAATAAGTCATGGACTGGAAAATGTATGTTTTTATTATACTTTTATGTATAATAAAAGTTTATGGTAGTGTTGGCCCCCCAGCTCTCACTGTAGATACACACTGCACCAGTAGAGGGCAGCAGTGTTCAAGAAGAGATCTTGGGAATCAATGTATTCATTTTTACTCTTATTTATTTTTTACTTAAAACTTGAATTGGAAAAAATATATATATATTGTTATCAATATGTCTAATGATTAAGTTATACTTCACAAAAAAATAAAAATAAATAAAATGCATATATTTCCACTTCAGGGCGATAATGACCCACGCGTCGGTACCAGAGAAGGAGCGGGAGGTGCTGGGCATCAGTGACACCCTGATCCGCCTCTCCGTGGGGCTGGAGGACGAGGAGGACATCATTGAGGACCTGAATCAGGCCCTCAATGCTGCTGTGAGTACCAGCCATCCACCCTCCTCCTCCCCATCCATGTGTCTACACCACATGGACAGGATAGTGTAGTGGCTTCGGTGTTCCACTGGCAGCCAGAGGGTTAAGTCACCCGTCCCCCTTCAGCGTAACCTGTAGGCTTCCTCTGGCCCCTACCAGCTCCCTAATGACATGTATTTGAGTGCACTGTAAATCACTTGATAAAAGCATCTGGTAAATGACAAAATCTGAATGTTCGGCGTGGTCGACCAGTGGAGTATAATATAGTCCAAAAGACATACAAATGTATTTGTATGTCATCATAATATGTAAGATGTGTCATGTGAGTGGTTTTCTATTAATGTTTCAAACAACTGATGTCCTTAAATGTCTTATTTTTGTGTTTACTGAATCATTGTAGGTTATGTTTCAATATTAGATGGATAGATGAGGACTTTTTTCATCTCAGACAAAAAAAAAGTTGTAACCGCAGCAGACTATAAGACTAAAAGACAATATAAAAGTATGAATATTAAGCTGAAGAAAAGCAACTTTTGGGTGTCTTTCTTTCGAAGCAACATCTGCCTGCAAAACTCTCAACCCAAAACAGCTGAAGAGAGCAGTGTGTTGGATTTAAGACCTGGCTGTCAAATCAAAGACTAATACGGTCTGGACCTGAAGTGGCGATTATCTCTGGAACATATTTTATGTGCAAAGCCAGGAGTCGCTGGAGTAGCACAGGCATGCAGCAGTTTCAAACTCTCGGCTCCTCTATCGTGTGTGTGTGTGTGTGTGTGTGTGTGTGTGTGTGTGTGTGTGTGTGTGTGTGTGTGTGTGTGTGTGTGTGTGTGTGTGTGTGTGTGTGTGTGTGTGTGTGTGTGTGTGTGTGTGTGTGTGTGTGTGTGTGAGTGAGTGAGTGTGAGTGAAATCCCCCTGCTCAATGTCCAGGCAACACCATGCACACCTCTTGATAGCCAGGGAAAGAAAGTCTGCATTTCCTGTGAGTGGCCACAAGGAATGTTTTCCACTTGACATTTCCCCGGTGTACAAAATACCTGCCTATGCAGGTGTGTTTGTTTTTCACACACAATCCAGTACTTTCTGTACTTGGGAATATGTGCAATTTTAGTACCATCAGTTTCCAAGATTCCTAGCTTCGTAAATTCCACAGTTAGGCCCGTCTGGCTCTAACCTGACTGACCTGACGAATCAATGCAGCCCTAGCTACCCTGTAGCTATTGACTGGTGGTGGAGTACATTTACAATTCCAGTCCATAATGTAAATGTGTTAAATACCCTCAGATGGGATTTCCTTGTCATACATGCCCCTTCTGGGTAGCCTAGTGATGGCTACGCTGACATTGTATTGACAGTTATAAAACAACCTTACCTGAAATTCATCTAATACTAATAACTCACTACTACTTGTTTGCACCCCCCCCCATTACTTGTGAGGCAGAGTGCTGCCCCCCCACCCCTTCCTATCATTCAGGATGCGCATGATGAAGCCCTTTAAAGCGCTCTGCTGCTCCGTCCACAAACAAATGGAGAGGAAATGGAGACGAATGTGTGCAATAATAGCGGTGTGGTCCCAGGGCGGGACCACTGACGGGTGAAGCTTTTAATTGCCCGGGACGGCAGGTTCAGGATGGGGGCATTAGATTAGAGCGCCGGGGAAGCATCCTCTCCCAGCAACGGAGGAGGGTCATTACTGGGAAGTCCCAAACACACGGGACCACAGCATGTTGGCTATGTCGAGGCCTGTGTTTACTATTTTGCCATTTTAGTAAACGTTTTTATCAAAAGCAACTTACAAATGGATATATTTTATTTTATTTTTGATGCCTGTAATTAATGAGCAGGTAGGGGTTGGGTATATTGCCCCATGATGCCTATAGGTAGTCTGCGGACATTGGGGTTTGAACCCGGAAAGTCGTCTGGGAGACTGCCACCCTACCTTCCTGCTCTTTTATTGTTATTTTGCTTGGTGGTCACAGCCGCAGCTTGGCCTCGCTATCAACCTCGGTTTTGGCTTGATAGCCACGTATCAACCGTTAGCCTCAGTTCAGCAAACCACAGTAATGTGAGAAGCGGTGTTTTTTATGTAGATGATGATGTCCTATTCCCTCAAAATGTGCACTTATCTATCTGTAATTTACTAGAATGGTATTATGATGGCCGTTTTCAAATATGTGCGTTTGTCATTTAGCGGTCATGTAGTAGAATAGGATGTTGATAACCTAGTCAGTTCATTTCCTGTACAAAAATCTCCAGAAAGGGACGAGCAACAGCAAATTATATTAATTAAAAACAAAAACACGAACACGCCTCGTAGACTCCTCTGCAATCAACCCTCTCCCTTTTTTCTAAGCAATGTACCAGAACTTTCCTGATTTTGGTATCCCATATTTACCTTTTTGATTCATATAATCATCAGCAATTTGACCCATGCCAAATTGGAGACTCTATTTGCATTGTAGCACGGTGACACTTTCCAATGTCAGAATCCAATCCAATTCCATGGCTACCGTCGAAGCCTCCATTGTGATTTCCATTTAGCAGTTGGGTGTTTTGGCGTCTTGGCATGCTACGCTGCCGTCTGGAGCTATGTGGACGTATAGATGGGCTGTTGTTTTTCCGATGCTCTTTGGTACAAGATTGATTTCTTCTGCCAACTTATCTTATTCCCCTTTTTTTTGTCTTCGAACAGCATCCCAAGCAATAAACTACTTTCCTAGAGTGCCATCGAGATTGCTGGATAGTTGGACAGCACCAAGAAATGGAAAATGACAATAGGTTGAGTGAGCGAGGTCGATGGCACCACAATGCAGTGGCCGGACGTCTGTTGGGATGGATTCATCAGGGAAGAATCAGTTCTCTCGAAGTTATCTATATATATTTACATTCTGTTAATAAATACATACATTTTACTGAAGTTATGTTAATTGCAGGTTTTAATAATGGGTGGGGGACAATTGCCATTTCCTATTTATCTTATGGTGCTTTTGCTTTGTTTTCATGTTTGTATGTGGTATATTTTATTATTATTATTATTATTATTATTATTATTATTATTATTATTATAAGTAGTATTAGTAGTAGTATTATGTGTTGTAAGGGCTTCGATTGGGCAGATGAATGGGTAAATAAATGTATGGAATCAAATGCAAGGCAAACCTCCTTTTTAAGATATAATATGTTGTAAACAAAATCTAGCACTGTATAACAAGACCAAGCAGCACCAAAGATATAAAATGGCTTGACTCAATAAATCATGAACCACTGGAATGTTTGTTTGCTGAACTTTTTTTTTTATAAGAACTCAAACCCCTGTCTTCTCATGAATGATTGAAGGGAACACATTTTCTCCATGTTGGGAGTCTGTATAGGATACTTTAAATGAGAAAGCGTTTTTGGGTTTAAAAGTTACACTAGGGAGGACAACCAAACAACAGTTTAAGATTTCGTCTTGCTGTATTTTCCCAGAGAGTCGCTAAAGTTTTCTATCTGATCTCTGACCTGTAAAAACTTTTCTTGAGATGAACAACTATTTCTTTTAGACCAACTGCCAGAAGATGCTACAGTTGGCAAACAAAGGCTCTCACTCTGTTTGCTCTCTGTCACGTGGTAGCAGGTAACTGCTTGAGCACATGCCTCAGTTTAAAATAGCCCTCTAGGTGAACAAAAAATCCATTAAAAATCAGCGTGCAGTATGCGTGTCTCCTCCTCTGAACCCCCTCCTGTTGAAACAAAGTCGTGTTAATGATGAGTTCAGCATCTGTTACCTTGGGACAGTCAATAGGCTGCATGCAATCTGTCCCCGACATGTTTCTGGCGAAGCCTAACTCGATCCCACTAGGGATAGAGTTCTTTCCACAGTACCCATTATCAGTTTCTATTGATTTGCTCAACTGCAATTTGAATTTCCTGTAAGCCTACTTGTTTTCGCACTCTGCATAGGGTAGGTAGCCCACCCTGTCCCTAATTGGTTAAAATGTTTAAAATAAAACGGTAATGTGTTGGATATAATGTACCCTATAATATGTAGTATTGCATGTTAAGGAAACAGTCGCATGAATGTGTAGGCTGTTGACAGGAAGTGTGAGGCAGATTAGACTTAGACGTCTCGTTTTTTCACATCCGGTAGGAGTACACTTTCTGTGCGTCTGGCTATGATTCAAAGGATCTTCTGCAGCCCATATGGATTCTTACACCCATTCAAGTTGCCATCTGGGCTGCAGTGTTACTGGGAATCATACTGGGGCCTTGAACCATAAATAATATGTTATGGAATAAGGATCAATCTGGAACATTGATTGTGACTGACTGTGTGCGCTCGTGTCTTTACTGATGAAATGTGTGATCGTGTCTTTACTGATGAAATGTGAGATTGTGTTGATGAAATGTGAGAAAGCCCTTTTGGAAAGCTCTTTAATATTACCATGGTGATGTCTGGTCTAAAATAAACAGATGTGTATTTAGGATTGCTAGAACCTTAGCACGTCATACCACTCATTAGTGCAAAAAGAAACTCACTGTCCTTGCTAAAGTGAAGGTGCCACTGTAAGTATCCATCGTAAATATGATCATGTGTGACACAAATCATTTCAGTGCACTTCACATACAGTGTGCATGTATGTCAACTTTTCACTGATGGCATCTTCACATCAGTATTTCCTAACACAGGAAACCGCGTTCCGCTTGCAGCGATAGTTCAAATAGATGAGGTCAAATGAACACACATCAGAGCCATAGAAAGACAATGGAGGGTGAAAAGGCCCGACGGTCACGTGGTTCATGTAGCTTCAGATAGTTCCAAGTGGGTCATTTGAATACTCAGAAATCGCGCATCAATGATTTACCACAAAACAGCAACGTTTGGTAACTAGTACACATACAAATTGATTCAAACTGACCTGCTTGTAGAAGTGTTTCATATTTATGGTTTAATTCTATAAATATGATTTGATGTGGAATCGGAAACTATTGACAATGGGGGTCGATCAATGTCATGCCATGTCTTGTTTATGATTACAAATGGTACTGCATAAATGTCAGGGCTATTAGACGGTTCTGTCTAGGGAGCACAACGTCTGCATTGAATATCACCATTGACGTGTGCGCGCGCGCGTGTGTGTGTGTGTGGAGGGGGGTGGGTTGGTGGGATGAGAATGAATATGTCGTGGCCAATGGTCTTACCTTTCTCTTTATTATTATATTATTGCTCAACATTTTTGTATTGGTTCCCAGCTGGTGAGCTTCCATGTAATCTCAGATCCAGATGTTCAACAACGCTATTGCCGAACATCTGGGGCGAGACTGCACAGCGCCCGGGCCGGACACCAGGAAATGCGAGGGGCGGAGTTACGCAGTGTTTCCTGTTTTGTTAGGGAGATATTCTTCTGAAGATAAACTCATTAATCTCATCACCCACTCATCATTTGCGAGTGCAGGATGGAGGAGGTTTCAGAAGACGATTTTAACAAATGTATTTCTACAGTGGCCAGTCTACTACATAGGTTTGATTTTAAACCTTCCTCTAAGGATGTTTTATCTCGTCTTCCCACTGGCTACAGGAAAAGTTTATTTTTCCAGTGCTGGCCAGCACTGGTAAGACGACAACATAAGTCAGTGTATATTTATTAGTCACATGGCTGTGTGTCCACAGCAACCTACATGGCCATCACAAGGTCACCGCTCAGCACATCTAAATCCAAATGAAATGATCCTGACAGTTTTTCCTACCAGTCCCGAATGAACTGTTTCTAAAGATGAGTAATTTTGTCGGGAACAGAGGAGTCATTTGGACAGCGGCCAAGGCCCGTCTCCATGGTGATAGATTGAAGCTCTATTGTTTACGGAGTAGCAGGGCTGGTTACCCTAAAACATGACTGTAGTTAAGATAAATATACAGTCCATTTACGGGTATTGATGATAAGGGACTGTATAAATTCACTGTCTGCAAGACATTTGCACACACACACACACTAGAGACCTTTTAACACACACACACACACACGTGCGTCAGAAAATAACCTTTTATTGTATATTGGCTCTTGGCTCAAAAGATATTTCTTAGACTAGAATTGCTTGTGCGTTATGTAAACTCTTTATTTGTGTAAGCAAACTGAAAGTGTTCGCCTGGAGTCTCTCAGTCTGTATCTCCTTCAGATGATAAACAGTCAGCCACATGACGGGAGATTTGCTAAGGCTGTATTGCCGACTTCCTAGTGAATTATCCCTCACCACCCGATGTTACCACGCGATGACACGATTGGTGCTGAAGTTGTTAGTGATGTGGCGAGCGGCTCACACTAAGAAAAGAAAACACCTGAAAGCAGTTGTCAGTTATTTGCAATAGATTGCCATTATGTTCAATTCAATATTCAAGCTCAGAGTAACACTAAAAGAGCTGTCTTTGTGTAAAGTAATAGGTGTTAGTGTAAGTATACATCATATCATGCGTGTTGAGACTATGTATATACTGTATATGATTAGTTCTAGCAGTCTTCCATGATTCAATGCTGGCATGTGGTGCTAATACAGAACATGCTTTCTGTTGATTGGGTGAGCAACCGTAGCATGATAATCTGGGAGTTCTGGACAGCATCACCACTCAATGTGTTGTTTATACACACATATATATATATATATATATATATATATATATATATATATATATATATACAGTATATATACAGTATATGTGTGTGTATATATATATGTGTGTGTATATATATATATATAAAAAGAGCAGAAGAAGAAGAATTCTATGTATTCTCTAAGAACAAGAGTGATATCCTATATATAATGTAACGAATGTATAATTTGATGGCTTTCCTCATTTCAAAGGTGGTGGCGGTGAAATGCGGTGAGAGTGCAGTGTCTCCTTTGCTGCAGGCTGCTAAAGCGCAGCGTGCTTGCCACTGCATGGCACCTTGTCATGTTCAAAGGCGCATGGAAATAAATTACGCAGGTAATTGGCGGTTCCTCCTCATCCATATGGAGCCCAATTTGCCGTGAGGGAACACAGAGCCTACGCCAGTCCAGTGGAAACCAATCGATTTCCATGCTTATTGTGGTATTGTTGGCTTTAAAGAAAATATATCACCAATAGAATAGATTGTGTATTGCTAGAGGAATTGCTTGTATTCTCTGTATTCTCATATTATACTCTTTGAGAATATAATATACAGGGTGTCTCTTCATATTTTCCACCTGACAGCTAGAAGGTTGGAATAATGTTATTTTGTCACCACTTAGACACAAATTCTCAGCCACCGCTACGATCACATGTTATGTCCGATACTCCCTTCAACAAGTGGCTGCAGTGAGTAATATTACCTAGAGTGCCAGATCCCAATCACAGTGGAAAACACAAACTATTAAACTAAACTAGTCATCATGTAGGGAAGCGCAGTGCTGCCAAGTGTGATACTAAAACAGAGTTTAGTTTTCTCATTATTACATGATAATTATCTCATAAAAACAAACTTTAAATGTGTTTGCTTGGCAGCACTGCGCTCCGTAATCATGGACTCTTTATTCTTTCCGAGAAGCTGCTTGCAGAGAGTGCAGAGAGGTGCAGATGTGGTAGAGAAAGACCAACCTGAGGCGAGCCGCCAGCGGCCCAGTCAGCATCAGAACCACGACCTCTGACCCCTCACCCCTCACACGGTTTTTCCTTGTTTTTCCAAATAGCTAATTTGGCCAGTCTTGAAATGAAATGTATTAATGTGTGTACATTATTTTTCTTTGCAGAGTAGTGATAAGAAAAATAAAAAAGATCTCCTAAGCCCTGAAACCATAACTGCGGTTGGCTGAATAGTCCAGCCAATCTGGAACACTGAATAAGCGAATGGTGTATCGTTTCTGTCTGCGAGCAGAAAGGACAGCCGTCCCCTGTGCCAGGATCGAGGTGCACCAGATACTGTATGTATCTATATGTATCTATGGCCCGTAATGGGAACGTGAAACTTTCACGCTGATATGATACCTCTTTTTTTCCCCAGAGACTCAAAGTCTCCCAACTGTGGGGTCTTTAGAGAGCGCAGGATGTCCTCCTCATCCTGCCACTGTCCCACAGTAGGCAGGATGACAGTCAGGGAAGGATAGACATACTCATATTCATCATCCCATTGGTCGGATATAGTACGGTCTTCAGCGAACGCTCTGATGACTTCTGGCAGGGAAGTACAAACCTCCTCCACCAATCTGAGCAGCAGTCTATTAGATCTGATGTTTTAATGAATTCTTCTGCATCTGGAAAAAACTCAGATACTTTCACAGATCTTCCAATAGTTTCATCTAGGAAGCCATTTACTTCCTCCAGCGGGGAGCTGGAGGTGAGAGGAGAAAGTGAGAGGAGAGAGAGAGAGAGAGCTATAAAGGGAGAGAGAGAGAGAGAGAGAGCTATAAAGGGAGAGAGAGAGAGAGAGAGGGAGGGAGATGGATAGAGGGGGATAGTGAAAGAGAGGGATGTACAGAGAGATACAGAGCAAGAGAGGGGCTCAGATAGAGGGAGAGAGACAGAGAGAGAGAGTCTTTGTCTCTGAAATAACGCACAGCGTTTATCATCTTCAATGACTCACGTGCGATTGTTTACAGGATGGTTATTATCTGCATTTGCGGTCAGTAGAAAGTATGTCTAGTAGGTTGTATGACACGTTGATTTCTGGGAAATAGCAGCGACTTCAACACAGATATCATTTGGGGAGTCTGTTGGGGATAGAAAACAGCTTTCTTAGCAGGTCAGCAATCTGCATTGCGGACTGCTGTTTGTTAAGACTAATAAAATATTTACTCTTGACATTGCTCTGTATACATTTAGGCTGATAGGATGAACCCATGAACCGCGTCTGGAAAAAATACATCTAAAAAATACATCTGGAGGAAAAGAAACGGCTATTAATAAACAGCCATTATAGTCTAGCGGTTGGGATGAGGCTTGAGGCGGTGTGCTCCGTTCAACAAACACGTTTTGTTCTCTTGGTAACAAACCTATTATCCTCCAACAAGTGGATCAAAAAATAAGCTCGTAAAGAAAAGAGAAACATATTACTGAGGTCTACACAAATCTCTCAACTTCTGGAATAACCAGCAAAACGTCACCGTTTTATTTCTACCTTATTCCCCCAATTGTCTGGCCCCTGAGAGCGGCCGTATGTGGCTTGTGTGCGTCGCATGTACGTTCTCCTTCTGCTCTCGTGTGAAGCGGCCGTTTGTAGGCTCTACTGTAGCCTAACTCTCCCTCTGGCACATCAGACTTGATTTGAATAATGTGCATTTTATGATCAAACCTATTTCCTGAAGCGCGTGTTACATGCTCCCAGACGATGAAATGTATTTAAATTTAAACAGCAGCACAAGGATGAACGTATTGAACGATGAATGTATTTCAATATTGTAAACTTTGATAGCTGCTTGATAACATATTGACCTGTACCCATTTAACACTATGAGAAATGGCCCATGTCAGCGTTTTCTCCTACAATTTATACTTGACACATACAAAAATAAATAACTTCACCTTAAATTGTCTGTATTTAAACACAGAATATGAGCTTTTAGACTTCCACATTGTCATTCTGGACTAATGACATTGAGTTAATGTCTACATCATAATTTCCCTGCTCAACAAATGAATAGCCTGTCACAAAAACCTTCATAACCTTCCTCTCTGCATTGACTTGGTCCTTTCTCAGTTCTGATATCGTTATGCGTTTGTACAAACACACTTTGCAACGATAACGATTATGACTAAATAATTTCTTCCACACCATTACATGTCCCACCAGCACCAAGCATCAGCCATTATCATTAATCATTATCATTAATCATTATCATTAATCATTATCATTGATCACTACCATTGATCACTACCCAGCCCCCAGCTTGCAGGTAAATGGTTTGTTTTAACAGGGTTCAGGTTACAGACTCACAGAGCCTGAAGTCATGTTGAACACTTCCCAGTCCCCAGAGCAACAGCACACTATAGCAGCATTAGATAGACTGCATTGAATATAAATGTACACAGGCACATTCGCATACACACACGCACGCACGCACACACACACACACACACACACACACACACACACACACACACACACACACATAACACCCTGAAATCGATTCTATTAAATATAAATGTACACACACAAATATTCCCACTCACACATACACAATAATGCACACACACACACACACACACACACACACACACACACACACACACACATGTAAGCACGCAGGCAGGCACGTACACACACACACACACACACACACACACACACACACACACCGATATGCGCACACATTGCAAAAACACAGAGAGGGGAAACATCTCCCTAATCGAATTGCTGCCGGTCACTCCATGCTTGGGTGGTTTTACATGAGACACAACATCAGAATAATAAATGTATTGTAATAGAACAGCAGAACATCATTGCAGAATAAAAAGAAAACAAAAAAAAACAACAATATTGTCCAGAAGCAAGACATCTAGCTCTGGGACATGTCGACAAGGTGTCAACAAGGAGGTGGTTATCTGAAACATCCTCAACAAGCACAGCAATATTTTCCCAAGACAATGGCATCATCCACGGGCGGGCTTCAGAATTTCATCTGCAGATTGCATCAAATGCATTCACAGCAGTGTGCAGCCGTGTGTCTCTCTGCCCCAGCAGAGAGACAATCAGACCATCAACACAAACCCACGGTGGAAAACCATTTCCCATTTAAAAATGAAATGGTACGAACGGGCCAGTGTAACGTGATGTCAGTGGAAACATCAGGACGCAATTACAATGTCAGAATTTGGCTTGAGCCAGTGCTGAGTCAGCAGGCTGTGGCGAAACTGTCTGCGCTGGGTCGAGAGTTGAGTTATGGCCCACTTCAACGCTGTGGACAGAAACGCTATGTATAGTAGTATATGGTGTAGTATATATCTAAAGCAGCCTGATGACCCTGTACCATCCATGTCACTGTTTCGTCTTTTTTGAAGTGAAACTATCCAGGTAAGAGAGTTACACTTTGCATTGTCTCACAAATCAATGATCACTGAATTGTCTGACAGGGAACAAAAACTTGGCCAGCACGAGTCAACTTTTCCCTGATGGGAAGTTAAAACGTCCTGTCTGGAAACCAACTCCGCCAGGAGTTCTCTTACAGCATAGTAGACTGCTGGATCCGAGATTACACTTAGCACGATACCAAAAAATAGAAATCATTTATTATTCATTTTGAAAACACATTTGGATCTTAGGAAAAGCATGCCAAGAAACCAGTGATTTTATTTCAAACTTGAATGTTCATTTACTGTTATTACGGTTATCTATCAAAAATCCATCAGCATTGATTGCTCTTTAATGAGTGTTGTTCATAAAATATTGAAAAGGCACAGCACAATGGATTTCATATTTCATATTTCAATAACCTTACAGGCTGAGTTAAAAATGAACCTCAGATAATGAAGTAGAGCCTTTATTGATTATTTTAATTTGATCACAAATGTACTTCTTTCTTCTATGGTCCCTGGACATAAAATCAATTTTAAACGATTTCCTGTTTTACATTAGCAGTTACACAAACCAAGAAACATGTACTGGTTAGCTTCTCACTAGAACTAGAACACAATGGTGGAAACACAAACAGTTCCCACCATTATTTCATTATCTTGCATTATCTGGATAATGTTTCCAGTTCATTTTTAACATTAGATTTGTGACAGATAGCATTTATACTGCAGGCCTTTTGGCGCTACGTTGGTCCACAGCGCACAACGTAATAGTTTCACAATAACAGCTCTAAAATTGTGAGATGAAATATAGAAATATTGCATTTTCCACAGAGAATAAAAGGAATATCAGCCATTTTGTTTGGCTTTGGCAGACAGAAGATTGACAGTCATGTGACGTGGATGCAGGCCAATAGAAAAGGTAGAAAACAGCCAATTCGCAATTTTAGAGCTGTTATTGTGAAACTACTACGTTTAGCGCTGTGGACCAACGTAGCTATCACACGTTTTGACGTGAGACTGGGTTGTTAAGGTAGGTTTCGATTGGTAAGATTAAGCTTCCTCTACATTGATTGAGTGGTTTGTTTCCATGACAACAGCCATGCATTTCAATACAGAAAAAAAACACATAGTGATTTTCTCCTTGTTTTACAAAGTGTTCGAAATGAGTATAGTCAGACTTGAACACATTAGATAAATGTATAAAGATACTCATGGAGTCCACCCCCTCCTTCCCTGCCAGAAGTCTCGGCTGTTTTGCTCTATATTTCACACCAGCATGATATATTCTAGGCCTATAATGTTATTTCTATATTCAACTAATGACTTCACTACTGTTGGTTGAGTTGTGTCCAAAAACACCCCAAGAAAGTGTTTTCACAGCGATGTGGAAACACCTCATTACAGACGTCAGCATCTTGACAGAATCTGTCAGAAAACCGTGTTAATTTACTACTCCATAGCAAGCTGTTTCAACTCCTCCACTCATCTGCCTTGCTCTAATGATCTCCAGCACAGTGCATATATTATTTTAGTGGCAAGTCTGTCAAACCACAACACTTATTTATTTTTTGCCTTTTTCTTACACTATGACATTCTGTCATAAAGTGACCAGATCAGTCATTTTTCACACTTGTACTTATACTTCAGACTGCTGCTTTTAATTATATCCATTTTCCTTATCGAATACTTGTTGCTTTTGGCATTGACCTAACCTGAAACATTATAATAAAATGATCTACGATGCTTTTAGTGTCTTACAATTATATACCCATAGAGAGGTATATGAAGAACTCATCCAGTCAAAGTATTCAGATCTTTATACCCCCCCCCCCCCCCCTAAAATAGCACATTTTATGTAAATGTAACAGAGTGCTTACACTCATGCTGTGGCAGTCAGGTGGCTTGAAGACAGATATTGCCATTAACCCCATTAAACCTCCCTCAACACCAGGGAGACTTGATGGATCGCCAACAGCATTGCTGATGGGATGTTGTTTCGTGGCCTAAGTATATTAATCGATGGAGATAGCTGTATTGAATGGTGTGTACCACAGTACTTAATAAACGGTGTTTGAATGAATGCTAGTAGCACAGCTACTCATTTGTGAGTTTATCTACACAAATGACTTTTGTTTTAATCTTGTGTTCCATAAGGACGCTCCAGTGTGATGGAACATTGCTGAATAAAGTTTGGTGGGTCTCATCCAATTTTTGTTCTTTAGCAATGCTTTTATCTCATCTCATCATCTCTCTCTCTCTCTCTCTCTCTCTCTCTCTCTCTCTCTCTCTCTCTCTCTCTCTCTCTCTCTCTCTCTCTCTCTCTCTCTCTCTCTCTCTCTCTCTATATATATATATATACAGTATATATACATTTTCTTTTAATGTATTATTTATCCATGTCAAGCAAAAGTAAATATGTGTTTTGAGGTTGTGACACCATAGAAAAATCTGTTATTAACCACCCAAAAGCAAAAATGGTGAAAAACAGAATAACGGTCTAACTCCACAATTCAACACTACATGGTTCTACAGTGTTTTCACATGTTTTCAGCAATTACTTTCTAAGGTGTGTAATGGGTTTAGAAACATATCTCTGAGGGGAGAGAAAGAGAGACCTTCTCCCTTTTTGTGTCTTGTCTCTCTTAGCGCTGTGTCTGTTTCCCCCAGCCCCAAGCCAATGCTGAAGCTTTTATAAACCATTACTAACACGTTTGACACGTATTGTATACTGTAGGCAGAATAGTCCAACTACTTGAGGTTGTTGATCCATGTGTTGACCTGCGTGTGATTTATTGATGTTAGCAATAGCAACGTGTTACAGCTCTATGAGGAGATCCTGATGAAAGAACTGTCGCACTTTCTCACGGCCGTTGTGTTTGGGTGGGGATTAAGGGATCCTTGCATTGCAGACCACGGGCCACAGAAGATGCATCCAAGGAATGCGTGGTTGGATAAAAACCAAGATGATGAGGAAGGATTATTTATGAAGTGTTGCTACTGCCGATTGTTGGTGTTCATTGAACGGCTTCAACATATGGTAAACAACATACTCACCCATACTGTCGTTCATGGCCATGATAGTGTTGTGGCTAATTAAGTTAAACCCACTTGTCATTTTATTACCACTACATTTGTATCTGTACAAGGTTATTATTCCTTGTGAAGTGCATTTTAAATTAAATTGTGATTGCTTATTACGTATTATGTAACATATTATTTAAAAAATGGTATGATTGCTTTCAATAGTCATGTATTATGCATGTTATGTAAGTCAAATGCTTTGATTGTGCCACTGCTCTGTATAATGAAAGACCACACCTAGCAAGGGCTGTGCAGAGAATGTATACCTACAATATTACCTTGTTGTACTCATATGCCGGATTCCCAGTATTTAAAAATGTAGGGCTAGAAGTTATGAATTTATACTTGGCTGGTATGTCAAACATTTACTGGAAAGTTCTGGAAGAAATGTATCACCCCCATCATTCTTGGTATTTCATAAACATATTTTTCAGCTTTGGCCAGCTGACTTCCAAATATGACTTCCAAAAAATCATGACTCAAGGTTTGGCCTTTAGGTTTTATTTCTATTTTTGATGTTATGCTGTTAAACTGTCACCGTCTCACTGTCTCACCGTATCATTTACCTGATTACAGAAATAAATAAACGCTGCAGAAATACACACTGAAAGGGTTATTGTACCCGTGTAGCTGAAACAAAATTATTTGAGACACGCATTGAAATCTATTTTAATGATACCTTATAGCATCAGTTAATATGACCTAATGTAGGTTGTATTAACAAATTATATTTTTATGTTGAACAACATATTTTTGTGAATATTAAGGTTCGAACCCAGAACCTTTCATCTTGTAGTCAAACACACTAACCACTAAACTATCCCCTAACAAGACCACTGTTTATGAACTTTATTTTTTTTTTAATGTGAGCATTTTTTTTTCTTTTATGTCTTGGATATTTACTGCAAGACCATTCAAGATGAGATCAATTTTATTGTCCCACAGAGAATGAGAGTTACATTCACTGTAAATCACTCACTGTAACTGCTGCTTCCCTGAATCCATCTATTCAGATAATAGAACACATCACATGAAATACTATCACCATCATCTACAGTATATGTGGGCACTAACAGCCGCTCTCCGTACCAACTGCACTCAATGGCTCCCTCCAGGTCCTCCTCTGTCACCTTTGCCCCATTCCTTCACCACGTCAAGGTGACACTGCGGCGAGGCGCGGCTCGTACGGCGGCCTTGGATCGTGATGCACGATAGTCCAGCTGTAGGTGACATGTTGCATTCACCACTCACACACACACACACACACACACACACACACACACACACACACACACACACACACACACACACACACACACACACACACACACACACACACAGAAACACACATGATGTGCACAATGGCTTTGGCTTGAACCCGGGAACCCATTCTAGATGGAGAGCATGCGTGTTTGATTTGTTTAGCCTTGGCAAAATAAAAACATAAATATAAATGTAGTCAGTTGAAATGGGCAGCATACATGCTATATCTTATGGGCATGAAAAAACCTTGCAAAAATAAAACAAAAGCTCTAAAGCCTATTGCAAAAGCAATACATATTAAATAAATAATAATACTTAATAAATACATTAAATACTACTACTTCTTCTGATACTCTACTACCGAGACTACTGCTAAGAATAATGCATGTGAAATTATTCAATTATTCAATGAAATAACCTTTTCATCAGATGTGACATCAGAGATGTGTAGCAGTAGACCTCTGCCACACGCCACATCAGTGGCTTTTGCTGGGCCCCTCCGACACAAGACACAGGTTGCTGTTGGGAGAATAAATCGATTTACTGGAAATGGCAAGATGGTGCAAGCTGAGCAGATGTAACACAACGTCATGACAGTGGCTGTCCCCCTGAGTGTGTGTGGTGATAGCTGGTTTATCCTGGGTGCCATGATTCTCTGCATCACAGGTGTCCCACCCGGCCCCAGAGTCTAACCAGTCAGACTCAGGCCAGGTGAGGCTGTAAACCAGCTATCAACCACACACACTCCACAACATTGCAAAAGGAAAGTTCCTGAGTTTGGATTTTATTCCCAGTCTTGCACTGGGCTTGACAATTACCAACAATGGCAAAGCAAAACAAGATTGAAGGAGCACAAAAAACACAAATAAGCCAGCAGGTAATCAAAATGTCCCTTTGAGTTCATCCTGTCTGAAAGTATGTTTAGTGTGTGTAAGAGATAAAATGTGAAATAAAGTGGGTGACACACAATAATTTAGAATAGGCCTACACTTGTTGGCAGCCTTCTTTAAATAATGGTATTTACCTGTTTTATCGACCTTTAATGCAATTTTTGTATTACTTTATTAACATATTGACAGAAACAAAAAAATCTAGCATTATTTGTCAGTATCAGTCAAGTACCATGGGCTTGGACTCCGTATGCTGTCTTTCTGTCTGTCTGTTACCCTCTGGCAGAAGATCAAGGCTGTCTCAGTGCAGGAACATTGATACAGATGGTTTTATGAAGACGTCTGTTCAACAACAACAAACAGTGAAACGTAGTGAAGCGCCGGCTGCTAATGTGTTTAAACAGAAGCCCTGGTGTCCCAGGATGGTCTGAATGAAAACACTAATCACCCCATTCATAATAATTAGAGTCGGGAGGAATAGGGGATGTGCATGTTGACGCACGCTACATGATATCACAATTTGCGCAATAAAGCATATTTTTGTTGTTTTGTTTTAGAAGGACAAGGAAGACTCTTTGGTGGTTGATAAACCAAGAGGGAAGGAAAGTCTTAGGTCACGGGTTAGGGTGTTTGAGTCCAAGCCGAAAGGTTCTGGGTTCAAACACCAATGTCCACACGCAGTCTTCCAGCAAGCATCATTGAGCCAGACACCTAGCCTCTATACCTGCTCAAAATTGTACAGAAGTAATTTCTTCACATGCTTGAGTTTAAATGGGGAGCTAATGAAGGCAAACACTGAAAGTTGTTTGGGATTCTGCCTTGAAGTGCTTTGTGAAGTGACTTGAAACTGATTAATTTTATCGCCAAATTTCTTATCGGTATGTAAAGTCAGTAATGTAAGCCTGGCCATCCCCGGCTCTGATTTAGGCTCCTTCGGCTGTAGCAGCCAAACTCTGGCTTTATAGCGCTGGATAAGCAACACTACAAGACAAACCCCTGCCAGGGACGTAGTTATATGATGAAAAGTAACACATTGTGTATAAAATGTTAGCAAAGCGCTTGTAGTGGAAAACAAAGCGACATGTGTCTTCCTGGGATTGCAGGTAATCGGATATAAGGGCCCCTGGCTGAGTAAAATCACCTTCCATGTTGCATTGTGGGACATTTTCAATCTGCTAAAAGCAAAGGTGTAGGAGGGCTTCAAACTTGTTTCAAGAAATCCAATCTCTTCCCTCCGTTGTAGCCGTGCTCTGCCTTGGAACTCACAGTTTACTTCAGCATTAAATATCACAGTTCATTAACATTCAAATATCATGTCTTTGTTGACATGGTTGATATATCAGGATCTCAAATAACTACTTAATAGCATCCATGCAACTTGATTAGTTCGATAAAAACAAGTATGCATCATTCATGAGTAATGTTAATGGCTGTGGCCAATAAAAACAGCAGTGCATATATAATTATATTCTCTAATGTTTCCACATTTTATTCATTTACCACATGCATGGTGGGACAAATCGTTTTTTTGTATTATTGTATGTGGCCCAAACTTGAATCTATCAATCATATTTATTATGCATTGCTGATTGACCTCCCTGAGCCGGCATACATAATACTTCATAACTTCCGGGAAACGGTCAATTGAAATTCAATTTATTCAGTTAGGAATACAAGAATCGGGGCCTGCAAATGGTGTGGCAGCGTTCAGGCTTATTAGATATAAATTCACGGATAGAGCGGATTCTTTATTTTCCATATGGGGGACCTCGACACCGGGAACCTTAATGGAGGAGATGGACTGAATTGCTTTCTGTCAATCAACATTCAGCATAAATCAAGTGTACTTGAATATCCAACCTTTGCTGCCTTTCAGCTGGTTTTACTTTCAGTATATCTGACCTGTGCTGTCCTCACAAGTCATAATTCTCTCTATTTCCTAAGATCTGATTCCCAGCATTGTTGGACGTTTCATACCATAAGGTTATGGTACCACTTGGTATTGATTAAATAGCGTGTGTGTGTGTGTGTGTGTGTGTGTGTGTGTGTGTGTGTGTGCATGTGTACCTGCCTGTGTGTGTGATGAACGACATACTGGCCACTGAGATGATGGGATTTCTAGGACTGGGTGGGGTGGTACACCACTAATGGTAACACAATAGACACACCGGCCAGTGCTCTCCCTCAATGAAGCAGGCCATGCTGTGTAATTGGTTTATGATTTACAGAGAGGTATGGGAGTCAATAGCAGCTGGAGCTTATACCACCGACCAATCAAATTCCATGCCTTCCACCTGGCTAGACAAATCATCTTTGATACACAACGACAACCGCTTTCCCTTCATATCACTGCATTCATTGGATCGTACATAAGCTGCCGGGTCACTTGCAATAACAAGTTCACCCTGTAGGAGGTGCTGTTCCTGCAGTGTTTGGATGCACTTGAATGGAAGCAAGTTGTATATAGATGGATGAAAATAGTTATGCGTCAAGTCCTCCAACTCATACGCTCACTGTTGTTGTTTGTTCATGCACTAGAATACGACCCACTGGAGCGTTTTTTTCAGAGAGTGCCCCCAGCGCCCCCTGTCCGTGACATGGGGATACACATACTTTTCGCTGATGAGCATTGTGGGTGATATTAAGGGTTAGGGTTTTTCGCCAATGAGCATTGTGGGTGATATTAAGGGTTATGGTTAGGGTTAGGGGTTAGGGTTAGAGTTAGGGGTTAGGGTTAGGGTTAGAGTTAGGGTTAGAGTTAGGGGTTAGGGTTAGGGTTAGGGTTAGAGTTAGAGTTAGGGGTTAGGGTTAGGGTAAAGTTAGCTAGAAGTAGAGGTTTTCATATCCTGTCTTCAAAACTAAAGCATTGTCACTGTCTCTAAGCTTTTATTTTGTAAACAGCCGGAAATGAGTTGACTTCGGACCGTTGCTAGCATGACAGTTGTATAGCACATTTTAAAATAGGCTATATTTGGAAAAATTGACTACGTATTTGGGATCTACGTTGTTACTTTCTCGCCTGAAATGTTTTTAAAACTTAATAAAGTGACATACCGTAAAAATTCTAATAATAGCCCGGGCGTTTATTTGCTTAAATCACTGAAAGCACCTTGCCTTTATTGGGGACCTGCGTCTATTAGGGACAGGCGTTTAATTAATTTAGCACAAAATTCAAACCAGACCGTATCAAAATTCAAACCAGACCATATCAAACCAGACCGCCGTCTCATCCATATAGGGTGGCCATTCGTCCGGCTTTAGGCCGGACTGTCCGGTTTTTCAATGCCCTGTCCGGCGTCTGGCGCAGCATCAAGCCGGACGCGTATTTGTCCTCCTTTTTGAGACACTAGGCTTGAAGAGCGGAGTTCTAGACCAGTCCACGTCAACTGCCGCCAGAGACCCCCCCCCCCCCCCCCCCCCCCCCCCCCACCGGTCGTAGGTCCGGGGTGTGTTACGATTGCGCGCACCCCCCCCCCCCCCCAGACCAGGCCTCTATTGGAGACCTGCGTTTATTTGTCAAAACATGTAGCCACACCAGGCTTTTAATGGGGACCTGCGTCTATTGGGGACCCTGCTTTTATTGGAAGTTTTACGGTATTAACGGTTGTACAACGAAAAGTGGAGTCAGCCTTTTAGGGCCTGAGGTTACGCTAAACGTAACAATGAGTCGTAAATTCGGGTGCATGCAAAACGACAACAGTGAGCGTATGAGTTGGAGGACAGTCTGGTCTGAGCCACTACTGAACAGAAGATGTTTGACGTAGCACGAGGAAAGGGCTGCCATAGCGACCACGCTAGTGTACCTTTTGCCGTACACTTCCTAGTGACCCCACTGACTAGTTGACAGGAAAATAGCTATAGCTGTTACATTTGCCTTTTTCTTATACATGGCCATGATGACTTATCAACCTAAAAAACACAGGCGTCTCTTAGGGATGCTACACCAGGGCAATAGTGGCATGTCAGTGTGATCATCTTGCATGGTTGGATTTGTGTGCAAGTCAAATTGCTTGATTACTTTATTGGGCCAGTCTGCATACAGAGTTGCTGAGAGATTAAATAATTCTGTGACCCCATAGAAAAAAAGGCAACCTGCTTTTCTGTGTTTCTGATTCCTAGAGCTACTCTGGACTCTGTCACAGAGTAGCTGTTGTTTTTTTTTAACTTGGTCATGCACCACACACATTTTCTATTGATTGCCAAATAACTAAATGTGAACGTAGAAGGAAATACTGCTTTAGAGCACAGCACGGTGATGATGAAAAATACGGCTTCAACATTTGAACCTTTGTAACCGATTGTAGAAAATCAGCAAGAGGAAAATAAACAAACAGGGCTAGTTTGTTCCAATGTGGACCAATTGCCTGCCAGACTGAGCAAGGACCATTTTCCACCAAACCCCCCTGCTTGTGGTTTAATATTTCCAGACTGCAGTTCTACTCTCTGGTTTTGATGGGGGGAAATCTTTCATTGCCAAATGCAGTTTTCTCAAAACCGGATCCCGATATCTGCCAGGGCCGTGCGACTACTCGCAGTGATGTCCCATCCCAGAGAGAGATATTTCACACATCTGAGATCACGGTTTATCTTTTGCATCAATGATGACATACTGTTACCATGTTTAGAAAACATTTGCCCGGTCTGGCCTGTTGCTTTGCTGTCCCAACTGCACAAACACAGACATATCTCATTACATATAATATGGAGCTCATCAGAGGACTGGACAAAACAGACTAAAACAGAATATTTCGCTAAATGTTGTCTTTGTTTTGGATCCTTTCTCACAGTTCAATCTTGGTTAAAATCACAGGCATGAAATATAATATCACCAGCACACACACAATGGTGATTCGGTGCTTTGGGGGTGAACCAGAGATCAACTGCTGCATTTTGATCAGCACACTTTGTGTTGGTTCATATTTGAGAAAGCGTTTTAGATTTGGGTGAATCATTCTTTCTTTTAAGAGTCAAACAGTACTTATCTGAGGTTTAACAGGAGCCTTAACAGGAAGTTTGCCTTTTAGATTAGTCATGAAAGTCTTTTTTTCCCCCATATTTCCGTTTGCGTATGTAACTCCTGGACAAAAGCTTTCATCTGTCATTTCCGCCTCTGTGAATAAACCGATTGGGAAAGAATGAATTGACAACAATTATTGCCATGTAGACAACAATTATTGCCATTTTGTGCCATTTTTAGTTGAGCTGCATTGCAGGACTTGGGCCTTGTGCCTTGGTTTAGTTGTACTCCGGCCAGTTGACGCAGACAACCTTAACAAATTCTTTTCAAAGCACTTTAGTTAACAACAATATCCCAGCCTCTGCTCGTGTTAAATGTCACACAGTGAACACACAGTGAGATCTATTTTTATCTCATGGTGCTACTTTTAAATGTGATAACACGATAAGTGACTCTGGTTTGTGCCTGAGTCAAATTTAAGCCTTGGTGACAGCTTCTTGGACACACTCCTCCACTTCCAATAATAGACACTCAGAATGAGATGAAATAACTGTGGTTGTGTCTGTACGATGACTGGGCCAGTGTAGAGACACTCAGACCAGCTCACAAGGTAAACTTTGATCAAATCTACTGACTTCCATGGTTTCCATGACGGTCCCTCCCCACTCCCCCCTACATTGAGGGAGTTTCTGCTGGTGGGGTTAAGAAACCAGTAGACCCACCTTGACCCAGTGGATCAGGGGACATTTCCTAGTGGATGTTCACTAAAAGAAAAGTGAAAATGTCATTAGAATTTCATTTCTAGAGAACATTTCACCATTTCTAGTGTTTCTCAACCCGATACGATGTGATGAAACTGAACAACGAAAGAGAATCATAGTATACCATTTTAGATCAAATGGAAAATAAAGTCAGAATATCGCAGCAAACGAGCAAGTATGGATTTTTCAAGTTCACCGGACGGCATGTACCGAAGCCAATTAAGGACAAACTGCACTGCAGGTAGAAGCAGAGGAAGTGGAGAGACAGAGAGAAACACAAAGCCATGTGATTTCAGGAGCGTTGATTGTGCATTAGCCTGTCACCTCTATACCTTCCGTGATCAATCAAAAGCAAAAGATAGGAACTACGTCTCAAAAGGTGGCAAGGTGCCAAAGCTATGGCTCAGTTTGTACTCTCGCCCTCCTCCTCAGGCTCTTAAGCACATACATCACAGTGTTATTGCCTATCTGAATGAAAAAGCTGGCTAATGGGCTCCGATTTCACCGATCACTTAGAAAATGCACTGCAGGGACAACATAAGGCAAGGCATAAGTGTTTCCAACAATGTTTTTAGCAAGGTTTAATTCATTTTTCAGGTCATTGAAGATGGAAGCCTACGTTTGCTTATGTAGATGGAATGCTCTTTTGTTCCTGTGATTCGTGTGTTGGCACTAGAGAACAAACAATACATGAATAATTGCATTTTTGCACATTGTATTGTAATGTATTTTATTTTAGGCAAGAGATAAAAGGCAGTTACACTCGGGTTTGTGTTGTGACCAAGGCTGATTGACCTTTAATGCCCTATATACATTTGGACTACTACTTTACTTACTTTACTGTACATACTTTGACTTCCTCAGAATGGCAATACTTTATGATGTATCTTTATTATTTATCAAGTTGAACCAGATCATTCTTGGAGTTGTCAAAGTAGCCCCTTAAGCCATGGTTTGCGGTTGCTATTGTGTTGCTTATGGCTGCATATTGACTGGATATTGGAGCTGTACAGAGAAATGAAAAATGATTCAAATAGGGAAAATTATGTTATGCTTGAATGTAGCTAGCTCAATCGATAGAGAATGGTCTGGGGTGGGGTTAAATTCCCACTAAGAAGAATGTAGGCCTATGCACTCATGACATTGTAGGACACTTTGGATTAAAGCATCCACCAAATGGTATATATTCATATGTGATTACGGCTATGACGGTAAGGTAGTAAACTCACAGCCAATGCAGTGATGTACTGTGAGAAAACTGGCTGTTTGGAATGTGATAACCATTCCTTCGGCTGAAATACAAGCTTTTATTGCAGAAATGATTCTCCTCAGCCTTCTTCTTGATTAATACGCTTGTTGCACCAAAACACCTCCACCAGGAGATAGGCAAGGCAAGGCAACTTTATTTATATAGCACATTTCATACACGAGGCAGACTCAAAGTGCTTCACATAAAAACATGTCATACAATGACGGCTCAGCAGCGGCTACACTTCCTGAGAGTCCTCAGGAAGTACAACCTAAACTCCAACCTGCTGCTGACCTTCTACCGCTCATCCATCAAGAGCCTGCTGACATACTGCATCAGTGTGGTACGGCAGCTGCACTGTTGCTGCCTCAGCAGAGCCAAAACCATCACCAAAGACAGCTCCCACCCTGGCTTTGACCTGTTTGACCTGTTGCCCTCAGGGAGGCGCTACAGGTGCATCAGGACTAAAACTAAAACTTCCCAAAAGCAATAACCACCCTGAACTCTCACCCTGAGTTCATACATGGACACACAGACTCTTTTCAAACACTAAACACTGTCAAAAAACCTTACCTACTGTGCAATATTTTACAATGTGCAATACTCTTTTTTCAATGTTCAATAGTCTACAATGACTCCTCAGGACTTAGCAGTGTGCACCTTTCCTCCCGTTTATTTGCCTATGTTTATATTATATTGTATATTGTCTATATTTTCTTGCCTATGTTTATATTTTATATTTTTATAAATATATATTTTTTCACTGTATTTGGAGTTGGCTTGCGGTAGTCAAGGACTCAAGTTGGCATTGTACATGCGTATAGTGACAATAAAACACATTCTATTCTATTCTATACAATAAAATGAAATAAGAAAATTAGAAAAGAAAAGAATAAAGAACAGTTACAAAAATATATAAAAGAATAAAAATTAAAAAGTGCAGTAAAGTTAAAAGTGCAATATAGTTAAGATTTAGCAGAAGGCTAAAGTGAACAAACGTTTTTAGTCTTAATTTAAAAGCAGTCAGAGATAGGGCAAATCTTAAATCTGTCTTGGAAGGACAGAGAGTGGAGGTGTAGGGTAACTCTCAGCAGTTTTATCTCCGTTGTGCCCTTAATTGGAGGAAATGATGGCACACCCAGTCTTTGACTTGCTCAATGCGCTGGCACAGCAGACCCATTTGGTGATAGTGTTATATAGATTAAGTGTCGTCAGCATAGCAATGGTAATCAGTAATCAATATTATTATTTCAGATGATTAGCCCTAGCGGGAGCATGTACTGGTTGAATAAAGACGGCCCTAGGATTGAACATTGGGGGACTCCACACTTCACGTTAGTTAGTTCAGATACATAGTTGCCAATGGAAACAAAATAATTCCTGTCTTGTAGATATGACTTGAACCAAATTCAGACTGTGCCTGAGAGCCCTAACCAGTTTTCCAACCTGTCCAAAAGTATTGAGTGGTCAACAGTGTCGAATGCAGCACTGAGGTCTGATAGCAATTAATATTTAAATTTTGCCGGAGTCAGTGTTAAGACGGATGTCATTTACAACTTTAATAAGAGCAGTCTCAGTGCTGTGAAGAGGTCGAATTCCTGACTGGAGGTTATCATAGCCGCCAGTTGAGGCCAGGAAATTATTAAGTTGCTGGAGGACAACTTTCTCAATGATTTTAGAACGGTAGATTTGCTATCGGTCTGTAGTTGTTAGTGATTGAGGCATCTAGGCTCCGCTTTTTTAAAAGGGGTTTAATAACTGCAGTTTTCAAGGCTTTTGGAAAATTGCCTGATTGAAGAGAGCTGTTAACTATTTGCAGTATGTCTATTTCTAGACAGTCAAAAACATTGTTAAAGAAGCTGGTAAGGCATCGAGGCAGCAGGTGGATGGCTGTAGCACGTCGTTATCAACGATCCTGACAGCAACTCAATGGATGGTACAATACAATGGGGTGGGTGTGTGTGCATGCATGCACACACACACACACACACACACTCAACACAACATGTGTTGAGTGACTATATATGCAACATGAGTGCATATATAGTCTATCACTCATTACTCTAACCCCTGACAGCTGCGTCGATTCCCTCAATTGAGCCGCCCCGCCCCCCTTGCTCACAGCCGCCGCTAAACCACGCCCCCCTCACGCCACAATGGCTTAATGGTTGTGTCACCATTTCTTGTCAAGAGTTTTTGAGTCTATGACATTGAAGCGTGTCATCATTGCCATGTTACTAGTGTCTAAACAAGGTAGCGATCCAACCTTTTTAGCTTGAAGCGGAAATATTGATGTTGTGTCTAATGCCTTCAATTTTATCAGTGAAAAAGGATGCAAACTCGTTGCATTTCTGGGTGGAAAGGAGTTCCGGGGGTATTTGTGTCGGGGGATTGGTCCGTTTATCAACGGCTGCAAATAGGGTTTGTGCATTATTAATGTTGCTAATGATATTGGAGAAAAAGGTTTCTCTAGCACTAGAGGCTGTCTTGATAGATGTCATGGTGAACATGAAGTTTTGTTTTTCGCCAGATGCGTTCAGCTTTCCGGCATCTCTTTACTGGGCTGCTACAGAAGCAACATTTCTCCAGGGTGCCTTTTGCTTACCAGAGATTATTTTAAGATTAGCAGGTGCCATGACATCTATAACATTCACAATTATGGAATTAAAGTTGTCTACAAGATCATCAGCAGAACATGGGGAGGGAGGTGGTAACATCAAGATGGCGTTTTTAAAGAGTGCAATACAATATTCATTGATATATCGTTTTTTGATAGTATTTGATTTGATCTGTATGTCAGGAATAAAGGATATATCAAAGAAAACACAAAAGTGGTCATACAGGGAAGGATCAATCACAGAAATATCAGAAAAACTGAGACCCTTTGTGATAATCAAGTCCAGGGTGTGCCCCTTACAATGAGTAGCCCTTTTCACGTGTTGAGCTAGTTGAAATATGTCCAGAATAGCAATAAAAAAAAATGTTATTTCGCACCCTTATCATTCAAATCATCAGTATGAAAATTAAAGTCATCAGTTATTACTAGACAGTCAATGGAGATGCTAGACAATAATTCAGTAACGTCATCGAAAAAGTTTGATCTCTGGGGGAACATTTCAAAACAGCACAAAGGTATTCGAAGGATGGGAAATCACCAAATGAAATCTGTTGACCCTGAATTACATTTTTAAATATAACAGCAACCCCTCCAACTCTTTTTCCAGATCTACATACATCCAAGAAGTTAAAGTTGAGAGGAGCTGTCTCAATCAGAATAATCAGAGGCCTAGTTGCCTGTGGAGGGGCCTGTGGAGGGCCTGCCTGCCTGCCTGCGCCCAGGGCATGGGGGGGGGCACAGGTGCCTGGAGTGATGAAGGGCATGGGCTGGGCATCAGATGCAAATCTAGTACCAACAACTTCCTGTTTCTTCATTTCATCAGTGAAATCATAATGAGTGGAGGCGGTGGAGGGAGATAGGGTGGATCTGGGAGAGGGTGGAGGGGGGGTGTTGTGGCTGAGGGAGGGTGGCGGGTGAAGGTCGGGTGAAGGTTCCCCCTCCCCCATCGATGGGGGAGGGGGAAGGGGGGTGGCTGCTGACATCGTTGATGGGGGAAGGCATGGGCTGCGGTCTACCATTCTTCAAGGCCTGTGGCCTTTGTGTCAGACTGGGGTGGGCTAGATGGGTGGGAAGGCGAGGATAAAAGATTGTCCCTTAATAGTCCTGAGCCGACCCTGTTTGGGTGAAGGCCGTCTGCTTTGAAAAGATCTTTGCGCCCCAAGAGCAAATTAAAATTGTCAATAAAGTTCCTTCCTCTTTCATTGCAGACTCTGGAAAGCCATGTATTCAGTCCAAGAAGACGACTGAACATATTCATTCCCCTATCAGCTGTTGGGAGGGGTCCACTGATGAATGATTTAATGTCTAATTTGTCCAGTGTGTCTTAAGAGTTCAGTGAAATCCCTCTTTAACAGTTCTGTTTGTTCTCTGTGAATATCATGTGGTTGATTAACATCACTGACTGTTGCACCTGGGAAGCAGCATGTTTTAATCTTATTACCGCGCATGTCCCTGATAGCAGAATCTCCTACAATCAGAGTGTTCAGCTGCTTGCTGTGCACGTCCGGGCCGTCTGCCTGGACGTGTCCTAGGTGTTGCGCTTGAAGATCCAAGAGTGGCTCGCCTGCCTGGCGACACATTCATGGTCCGTTTTCGTTTCTCGTTCTCCGTTTTTTTCCTTTTTCTCGTAGTGGCAGGAATCTGTTTTGTAGCGACAACGTTGGCTTCGGTGATAGGCTGGTCTGACCGGTCCATGCTACTTCAGTTAGCCTAGGGTTCGGCGTCGAGTGAGCTCGTTGCTTTGCTTTGCCTCTCTGTTTCGGCATGTCAAACTTTGGGAAGGTTACAGTGAAACTTTCATCATCATTCAGTTGTGCCTGTGTCTGAGCTAACTCACCGTCCGAGGATGCCATCGGGACTGTATCTTGGTCTTTGTTCCTTTCTAGTACAGTTATCCTGGTTTCAAGTAAAGTTCATGTCTGTAGCAGTTTCATGCAATCCTTGCAGTTTTCAGTACTTCTTTCAGTACCCACAAGCGGAGGCATTTTAGTGGTGATGCTAGCAGGCCGTGCTAGTGTTAGTAGGTAACAAATGTGTTCTAGGTAGGTAACAAATCGCGTGGTCTACGATGGTAGTTGAGTCACTGTTTTCGCTATTCAATGAGACATAAAACTAGGAATAAGTAAAATAAAATAGCTGAAAAAAAAGCGGGGACAAAAAGCAGCGAAAGAAAGAGAAATTAAGCAGAGCGGACTCCTAACACAACCTTCCTTTGCGGTAGTCAAGGACTCAAGTCCACACACAGATACACAAAATGTTCCTTTCCTTTGACGAAAACCCATCCATGAAGTTTCCACCAGTTTCAAGGACAAAGTTGCAATAAGGAGATAACCCCCAAAGACGAAGAGGGTTAAGGGTGCTGAGAAGACGAGAGGTGCGGGGAACATAAACACAGAGGGAATAGAGGAGAGCAAAATAGTGGCAGAGAAGATTAAACATTTTCAGCCTCATCTCCAACTATGGCACAGCTATCACAGTGCCATGACAACAAGGACTCTGCACCCAGTTCCTCATTTAAATCTGGTTCTTTATCTAATTGTCCTCTTTCCGTTGTGTGGATGGCACTGATGCCACTTGACAAGGTCATGGTCATTATAGAGATATGGCCCCTGCACTCCGGCTGGAGTGTGTTGTTGAATGTTTGATTTGATGACAACGATGAATGTCGTCATTTGTTTGTTGTGATCTTGACCTCTGCTTTTCAAAATGATCTAATTGCAACGGCTCCGCTGGAATTGAAGGTGGAATTCAAATGGTTCCTGACAAACACAATACTAGTTTTACGATAAATATTGATTCATATATGATGAAGAGATAAGGAAGACCATGAGCTAAGTCAATGAAATATCAGACTAAAACGTATTTCACAAGTAAAAGTGTTTAAAGCCATAGATAACAACATTTTTTTCATTTGATATTAACTGCACAGCCAGTTAATGTAAGCTAAATCCTAATTAATGTATCATTAACTAATTAATGGAATACTATTATTTCAAAACTTGTCTGGCCATTGACACCTTGGTGAGCTGTACTTAATTATAAGAGTTCTATAAAGAAAGTTAACAGATGAGACTTAATTTTAATCTAACATCATCACTGAGTTCAGAGCTAAAGAATAAAGCAGGTGCTGCAATAAATCTGACCTCCACCAATACTTATTTTAATATTTCCGCAGTGCAGTACTGGGCCCTGTAACCTGATAAAATGGCAAGAAATAGGCCTATATTACACTATAGATGATTGATTTGAATGATTGAATGAATGATTACTTTTTTATTTATTCTTTCCCATAGTATTGATTGAAGAAATACAAGTGGATACAACATTGTATGCCAACATATGTCCACAGTAGTCTTAAATAACTCCACAGGGATTTTTAAACAGATCATTTTGTCCTTGAAACTTCTTGATATGGTTTAATAAAATAAAGGGGGGACATGGGGTTTAATCTTGTGCAGACTGCCAGACAGGGAGATAGCTTTAAACCACTTTTATTATGACTTACATTGCAAAGAGCAGTCTCTTGAGTGGCTGGGCTATTCAGCTATTATGGAAAAAGAAAAGTTTTTTTTTTTGTTTGCTGTGCAACCTTTAGTTAAAAGCAAAGCACTTAGCTACATATATACACAGTATATAGTAAAAATAAATAAATATAGTGGTTTATATATGTATGCATGTACTGTATGTATGTATGTATGTATGTATGTATGTATGTATGTATGTATGTATGTATGTATGTATGTATGTATTGTACATGGTGGTCTGCTTCTATGATGAATTGCATTAATAAAATTAAATTACTTTTCTGGCAAATCAAGCAGATAAAATGGCTCTGCCTGAAATGTCACACACACACACACACACACACACACAAACAAACACACACACACACACACACGCACACACACACACACACACACACACACACACACACACACACACACACACACACACACACACACACACACACACACACACACAGATGGTTAAGTCAATTGTGCAAGGCAACTACCAGCTGGTCAGCAGTGATTTGGAGCGCAGCACAAAGACATGTTGACACTTCAGCAAGCAAACGACTGAACCATTAACCCTTACAGCTGATCTACTAATATGTTTTTAATAAGAAAATAGTTAAGTTAACCTTCATAGACCTTGACCTGGAAAATCTGTTAAAAGAAAAATGGCACAAACTGCACACTTTAAACTCTGCCACTATGGTGATTGGGTTTATTGCAAAGCGTTACTCTGCAATAAAATGAGTGTTGGAAATGTGCTAGTGTTCCCCAGAAGGAATTTTCCATAAGCTTTATAGCCCCTCATTGTACAAAAAATGCTTCTTAATGTCTCTGAAGCATTTGGTTTAAACAAACTTTAAGGAGGAAAAGTAAAAAACGTTAGTTCGGAAAAAAACTGCAATTTCATAATTGGACAATTTAAGTAAAGTATCAGTAATTGTGGTTTTGTTTTTCCCCGTTTTGAAATCCGTCCTAGTAGTAAACATTTGAAACATTGAGGATGTGAAATTATATTCAGAGGAAATTTAATTCTGTAATATGATGTATTTCCAAGTAAAATTAGTCATTAGCATAGAACAAAACATAGTCCTACTAGTCGACTGTGTTGACTGCGTTGTAGGTCGTTGCATTTTCCAGGGCCAACTGTCATTTAACGGTGCATGGTCTTACTTTGACCAGAGGAATACCAGAATGACTAGTAAATCCAACCACTAGACAAGCATCCATGAGCATTATTTCCAATAATTCTTGACTTTTTTTACCTATTCGGTGTAAAATATATTTTTGAAGATATTATTGCTGTCCTTATGACACTCTTTAGCGTTCTTTTAACTCTTACAAAACTGACATAAGATTGTCTTTAATTTGTAACTCGTTCTCTTCATCTCATATTTTAGGCTTGCTGATAAGCCACAGCCCTGTCAGACATCAACAGCAGTCCCAGACCACAACGTAGACCAGAGCACTTTGACTGCATCTGGTAACAGCCTGGTGGCGATGTTTATCATTGGTGTGTGTGTGTATGTGTGACACACACACACACACACACACCCACACACCCACACACTGTGTGTGTGTGTGTGTGTGTGTGTGTGTGGGTGGGTGCGTGCGTGCGTGCGTGCATGCGTGCGTGCGTGTGTGTGTGTGCTTGTGCTTTGCATGCTTGGCATCCGACACTTGTCTGTCAGTTAGAACAATCAAATGGGTATTTGATTGTTGCGAGTCACTTACGGACGTCTGCACTTAGGGGGACGTTGAGCTGTCAGAGAATCAGAGAGAAAATCAGTCTGTCTTGTTGTCGGGGTTCAGTTTTTTGGTATTAGCTCGTCGCTAGTTGTTAGCTCATTTTCATTTTCTCATTCAAGTATTCTGTCTGTGGATTGTATCTGTGGCTTTGCTGGGGAGTTAACTATGCGTGTGTCTCGCTGTGTACTCCCTTGTGTCCTTGTGCGACTTGTGTAGCGATCTGTGGCTGCTTCTATGTTACATTTAGTGTCTGTGTCCTCTGTTCTGTGGTGGCTGGAAATGTACCAACACAGGACTGATTGTCTTTGGCAGGACTTCTCTCCAAAGCCATATAACTGCCATTGGATTTGTGTAGTTTAGTTTCACAATTCCTAAAGCATGCAATATACAATCTTCATAAAATGGTACACAAAGCGCAAATCTTATTTTGTAAACACTCGGTTTGTTAGCCATAGCGAAATCAATTGCTGTAATTGCCCGATTGGGATTTCCACAAAAGCATAACCAACAAGCAAATTATAATTATATTTGCTGAAGCACAATGATTATACAACTAAACAGACACATTAGCCATCTGGCATGAGAGACAGTCACTTCTAGGCAAGGGCGTCAGTTTGGTTTTAGAAGTGGTGGGGAGGGGGTGCGCGATTGTCAACGGGGGGGGGGGGGGGGGGGGGGGGTCGCAATTGGTTTGCACATTTTTAAAAGTGGTGGGGACAAAATTCAAATTATAAATAGTGGTGGGGACATGTCCCCCCCGTAATCGACGCCTATGCTTCTAGGGGTGCACGATAAGGATTTTTTCAACCGATACAATAACCGATAATTACCTGCTTCTCATGGCCAGACCGATAAGTTATTAACCTGTAGTTTGTGACCAACCAACTGACTGATGATAATTGTAATAACTAATAATTGTAAACACAAGTTGCAGTAAACACTGCATGTCACTTATAAGATTTGTCGTGTTAAAACTAGGGGTGCAAACGTACTTGAGTAAACGAGAACTCGAAAATCATTTTGTAGTCATTTTTCCGACATCTTATAAATACATGTTCTGTTATATTGGTTCGCACTTTATTTTACGGTACACTAATAACACGTAATAAGCCGTACTTTGTAAGACAAACATTTGAAATAATATGTTATTTATTAGGCACTGTGGTGGTGTATATAGTAGCATTAATTGGGGTCTAATCACAGCATAATTTGGTAGTAAGTGTAGAATAGCGTCTAAGTAGCATATTTTGGATATGGCATTGTATTTGATTTCTTATAGACGATGATATTGTAAAATGGTGTCTAATAGTGTGTTAAAATCTCCTATTTGGTTTCTAATAAGAGTATAATTTGGTATAATAGTGTCTATAGTATATTTTCAGTGTAATATGGCTTTATATGCGGTTTCTAATTACAGCATAATTTAGGTGTATGGTGTCTAATTAAGGTATAACTGTTTGTTTACTGTCTAATAAAGAACATATTATTTCTATTTTTTTGTCTAATTTCATACAAATGTCGGCGTCTTAATACGTCTGTGGGGGGCGTGGTGCATCAGCCGCAAGGGGGAGCTGTGGAGAGGGCTCGGGAGAGCCGCGCCAGGTGAGAGTGATTGACACACCTGGGTTCCATTGGGCTAATCACTCTCTCCCTTTATAAACACAGTAGCGCGCTGGACCCGGGAGACCGGACCCGAGCACACGGGTCGGCGACGGAGCCAGAGCTGGGCCTGCGGCGACGCCGGTGTGCGCGATCATTGTATATTGAAAATAAAACATATTCAACTGGAAACCGGCTGTGAGATTCCCTATTGACGAACCCCGTGGCATCTACTACGCCACAACGTCTTATTAGTGTACCGTAAAATGAAGTGCAACCTTATGTTGATATGCAGGGTTCCCAAGTTGCAAAAACTCATTTCCGGGAGCTTCCGAGGGGGGGGGGGGGGGGGTCGCGATTGTCGACGGCGGGGGGGGGGGTCGCGATTGTCAACGGGGGGGGGGGGGGGGGTTGCGCGATTGTCAACGGGGGGGGGGGGGGGGGGGGGGGTTGCGCGATTGTCAACGGGGGGCGCGCAATCACAACACACCCCGGACCGACGACCGACGGTGGAGGGGGGATTTCCGGGAGATTGTGCATGATTTGCTTGCATCAGGGAGACGCTATTAATTTGCGGGAGACACTTCCGGGAGACTTGGGATGTCTGGATATGTATTTTGGTAATGTTTTGAAGCAGGATATATAATTAAATAGTCCAAAATAAAGACTTCGCCATTGCATATTGCTGTTGAGACTAAAATAGGTTTGTAATGAACCACCCGCCAGGATCTTCCCAACATCAAAACTGAAAGTGAAATTTAGCAGCATAGCACTGTGGTGGTGTTTTAAAAGAATCACACAACATTAAAAATACCATTTAGAAGTGTACCCCACTAAATAGTTATAAGCAGGTAAAAAAATGCATTTTTCACGCACGCAGACTGTATAAAATACAGGTTGAACTTACTTTCCATATGTGTACATTGGTAGAAACTATCACAGACTTAAACAAATAATTAAGAAGCGCCTATAAAACGAGTACGCAAGTACGAGTAAGATTTGGACCGTGTATTGGCTGGTATTTCTTTCATCCCTAGGTAAAACGTTTTTCCTACTCTTGGAACCCTAGCTGAACATGTATTGCAAATAGCAATGGTGCTGTCGTCCTCTGCGACTGTGAAAAACGTCCAAACCAGCGATGACATGTTTGCTGTTTTGCTCTGTAATCAGTATGCCCCACATGGCTCTACTCAGGCGCAGAGGTTTGACGTCATGAGCACAACAACAGTGTGCAGCGCAGTGTGTTATTTCCTTATGAGTTATCAGTTTAAACCCAATTCTATTTTACTTAATGTAACTTATATAATTGATATTCCATACTTTACTCCACATCTCATAGCATCCATGCACAGTTTCAACGTTCAAACACATGTTTTTTTAAATTTCTTGTCAGTGTTAGGACAGAGCTGAATAAATCATTACAACTCCCCCCATGTGTTGTTAAATATACTTCAGTGTATAGAACAGAACAAGTATATTCAGAGCGTACTATCTGTCATACCTGACGCAGAGGCATACAACAACAACACAAGCTCTCTGAACAGTCACCCCCCCCTCCTCTTAGCAACAGACCCATCTCCTCAACCCCATCTCCAAGTGTTTTTTAATCAGGATGTTTTGCTACCTTTTAACATACTCATCCATCCATAACACTGAGTGCATTCTCCACTTTCCACCAATGGACCTGAGAGTAGTATGGCACAGTAGTACTTCAAAATAAAGTACAAGTAGTGCCTTGTCCAAGACTATAAAAACAAATTGCTGTCATGAAACACAGACTGATATCTTTAATCCGAAACATATTTCTTCCAACGTATAATGGTTGTGAGCCATATGGCCTAGCAATTTTTGGTATATTTTAATTATTATTAATTATTTGGTATTATATAGTGGAGTTTATAGCTTCTGGCAACAGGAAAAATAAAAACAGATGACATAGATAACTTTTAAATTAGCATATGCTTAGTAAATTATGATGTAAACAAGAAAAATCAATTACTTATCATAAAAGGCTATCATTAAAGCTTACCAATTACTGTTATTAGAAAATGTTAGCAAAACTGCATATCAATCACAAAACAAACCTCTGTAGTATCAAACTGCTGGTAGAAGACTGCCGACTCAGTCCGCTTGCAAGCCTCACACTGGTAGCCAAACAGTTGTGATAAGTGCCTATCAAACTGTTGCCCTATTGTTTGTTCCATTTGGATTTGGCAAAAAGGTGAATTTCTGATGCTGGTCTGAAGACTTTAGATCCACAGACGCTGGCCTCTTGCCTGTGTAATTTCTCAGAACCCTTAATGACGTTAATACAGTCATAGAAATATGTTATCACCACCCACTGTTTTTCGACCAAACAGTCACAGCATGATAATTTAAGTACAGAGCAATCTCGCTGGGAGACAAATGAACAAGGCTTGGACAAAAGAAATCACCTTGAAATTGAATGGTGAATATGAATGGTGGGTCTCAAGTGAAGAAAAGAACAATGGATACATTTCTCAGTGGTTCTGTATGGTTGTTAGTGAAACTGAAACAATACAATATTATGCACCATAACTGTTCGGATTAGAATATTCTGTATGTAATCAGATGCAGGCCTACAACCAATTTCACAGATTCATTTACTTGATATTACATGGTTCATCAGCCCTGGAAAATAATTAAATGGCAGAACATCAAAAGTCACAATCAGTAAATCATTTATCATAAATACTAATATTCAAAGATGACATTGTAATAGAATATAATTATCTTGAGTATCCACATCACCTCAACAAAAAACGCCAACCAACTCTAATGTATGAGGCAGTAATACTGTCACTAGAATCAGTAGCCCTGTCTGTCCACCCACTGCAATCACCAGAAGGACTGCCTGTAAAGTTGTAGTACAGCGACAGACAGAGCAATACGACAAATGAATTCAGTCATTGGCATGGCGAGGGACTAACATGAAGCTAAAAAGAGCAGTCAGTGTGGGTTTTAAATGGATGAACGGTGAATGGATGAATAATGAATGGTGACCCTGCATGTGAAATGCTGTTCTGTCGACTGGTCACTGGGTCCAGGATCTTATCCTCCCTGTTTGCGCACACACACTTAACGCAAGATACTGGGACGAGCGCGTACAGGCAAGCAAGCTAGATTGCCTATACACACACATGCACACACACACACTAATAGTTAGATTGATACTTCTGTAGAGCAGTGTGAGAACATACAAACGTGTAAGTGTTGAATGTGCATGCTGTTGAGATGCACATTCAACACTTACACGTTTGTATGTTCGTCTGATTCACACATTAAAACACAAGAGACACATCAAAACATATGAATAACATTTTGACAGCGTCCAGTCTTCATCACATTTGCAGTAGAAGCATGTTCACTGAACCAGGTGTTGCTATAGCCTAGTTGCCCAGATGCTAGTGAACTGAACACACTATTAATAAGTATTGATTTAATCAAGAGGGGGTGTCGGAAATGTGGCATATTTCACTCGCAGGAGGAAAATGAGGATAACAATGTTCTTCAGACTATTATGGATTAATGATTAGCGGATTGAAAGTGTTGACATTTTAACTTTCCCTGTGTGACGCACACAAGATAAATGTCAACAGTTAAATGTCATTTTGTTTGTTTTTTATTTGGGGAATATTATTTCTTTGAGAGGAATATTCTAAAATGAGCAAAAAAGATATTGTCTCTGAGTGAAACTAAGGCTTTGTTTTAACACACAGTGAGTATTTCAGTGCTGCCAGTAGGAGGCAGTGTGGCGCCTTGCTTCTCCATGGACTCTCGCTGTTTCTTCATCCTGCTGAGCGAAGCTAGCCTGGCAAGCCAGACCCACATCAGAAAGATGTAAGGTCTGGCTCAGCTCCATTGGCAGTGTGGGCGGGATAAACGGTTGTCTTTCAAGTTCCCTCTGCACGCAATAGGATAGCGCTACAACCAATCAGAGCAACGAAGAAGGTGACGTAGTCAGAGCGACGGCTCTGACTACGTAATTAATCAAAACTCCGAATACATATTTATTTTCGAGGAAAGACTTCAGTGCCGTTCTTTGTTCTTTTCTCAAATAAAATGTTAACTTCAAGTCTTGAAGAGTCGCGGCCAAAGCCGAGTCGAAAGACAGCCGTTCGCCAGCAGCAGCAGCCATTGTTTCCCTCTAACACGGAACCGTCGCAACTCTGTCGTCATGGTAGCCCGGCTTTCGACTCCGCCCCTCACGCTGTGATTGGTCAGACATACTTGGTGTTTCCAGCACCAGAAAGCCGACGGAGCCGTGCTAGACCTACCTAGCTGCCAAATAGATGTGCTGCCGCTAGGGGGCGTCTAGAGCTCTAGGCTAGAGCGAAGCTGCACGAAACAGAAGCACCTGTCGCCTGTCTCGTTCTTTCTCCTGTTTTTACAGGTTGGTGACGTTTTAAAACTTGTATAACTACATACACACGTTGCTTAACATTTAAATGAAATAGTACAGCTATAGGGTTTTGAGAACAAGTAGAGAAAATACGATTTTCCTCTGTGTCGCGGATAATCCAAGATGGAGCCGGCTGCAAACTTTCCGTTGAGATCCAAGCTAGTCTAGTTTTGGCTCCAGCACATTTCATTTTGGGTTAAAAACTATTTTTTCGTGGTATAACAGCTTGTTCTAAATGTAGATATTATTGGTGTTACAGTTCGATGTGTACTTTCTTGAACATTATAAGCACTTTTAAGCACATTTAATAGTAACGTTTTCTTTGAGGTAGTTGTAAACTAAACGAAAACACTAGCTCAGTTGATGGACTGAATGAGGATTTGTTATTGCAGTAATACACTGATTGAACAAGAGGTTGTTACTAGCCTATGCATTTTGTTTTATTTTTGATATTATGGATCTTTGTATTGATAAAATAACATTGAAATACAGAAAGAGAAAAATATATATTTTGCATATTGGCAAATAAAGGATTCTGCTGAGCGAAGCTGCACGACACAGAAGCACCTGTCGCCTGTCTTATTCTTTCTGCTGTTTAGAGGAAACCTTCTCTGAATGTCTCAGTCTGAGACCTGTAACCCTTGCTTAGTGAAAAATAATGAGTGGTTGTCCATGTGACTGATTATGAAACAGCCTGGGTTAACATACACACACAAACATACGTGTGTGTGCGTGCGGGGATGCATATGTTCTGGCACTCAATACACGGTCTCATGTCCATGCATGCAAATAAGATAATTATGAATATGCAAAAATGGATGACAAACTGTAGTCCTGTCTCATGAGAAATGCAGGACATATGTGCATATCGTGTTGGGGATCAGATTCCCTTTTCCACTATATAGATGGTATAAGCTATTATGTGGGTTTATTGGTGAGCTCAGAATTTCTATAATTGTGAGAGAGGTTATTACTAGCAACACAATGGCAAAAGTCCAGAGCAAACACTTACAACTACATCTTATCACAGTCACCATGTGCTTGCAACACTACCCGAGCAAGCGTCCAAACAGGCCACTGCCTCTCTCTATTGGGGTTTACTGCCTGGCTTCTCGTTGGAAGTGCTGAAATGTTTAGCGTGACATTGCCGAAAAAGGACAAGCGGCAATCTATACAGGTTTACAATCAGGCTTACCCCTTAGCCTTTAGCCTGACGTGTCAAATATTAACAAAGGCCCATTTACGACTGGCCTGTTAATGCAAATTTACGACCCCTGAAATGGCATTATGCTACCCAGCATTCAGAGTTTCCAAACTGACCGCTCCACACTCTCTCTCTCTCTCCCCTTCCACATTAGCTCAGGCTCTCAATTATAAGGGCTTTTATTAGAAGGGATCTTGTTAAATAACATTGTTAATCTGAAGCCCTTTAGGAGGACGCAAGTAATGTGTGCTTTCAATTACGGTCGAGTACATTTATGGGTCCAGGCTGCGCATGAATGTTTAGTTACACGTGCATAGTCATGCACATGCTTACACGTTATGTGCAGTATATGGGTGTGCACATGTATAAATCCAACGCCCATCAAACGCATGCATGCAAACACATGCACACACACCCACAAACCCGCTTGCATGTGCACACACACACACACACACACACACACACACACACACACACACACACACACACACACACACACACACACACACACACTGTGTGAGTGTCACAGTAGAGATAATTAAATGCAGGATCTATAAGACAATATCTTTGAGCTGTCCCTGAGGTGTTTTTGCATGGACCTTTCATGTTTTATGATGCTTTTGTAGTTGTAGTTATTCTGTTTTTGGATGTGATTTTTTGAAATATCCCCTGCATAAATACTCAATGTAATGCTTAGTATATGAAATTATACCTTTGCACAGCAACAACATTAGCCTTTGTTCTCTCTTTTTACAAAAACCACATACATGACATAACATGAAACCACATGCAGGGTTAATTTAAGTGGTGCCATATACCAATAACAAGGCATGAATTAGTTAAGAGTGTGTGGTTGGAGATCTTATGTGGTGCATATCGCAGCTGAACCGTTAAATAAAATCTCTGGGCTTTGAAGAATTTTTTAAATTTTTTCCCAACCTCACTTAGCAATGTATTGATTAGGTCTCAAACCTGTTTGGTTGTCATTCAGTTTTACAACAACAGATTGAGTCTTTAGTCATAAGGCACAGAGTTGAATACATGCATGCCAACAACAAGAGGCTGCCATGATGAGAGGAAACCGCTGTTCTGCGATCAATATGCCAATGTAGCCATCATTACATGTTTGTAGCACAGGACAACTTGTGTGCTGAGGCTAAGCTTGCAGGCAGGTTAAAGCCACCAGTAAGAGCAGTGGTGGGCAGAGGGCTGTTACAGACAGATGGCAGATTGCAGGGCTGATGTCTATTTTTGATGTCTAGGGCTGTTTAGATGGTTTATCGCTACCAGTTCAATCAGACACCAGATACAGAACAAACAGCAGAGAAAAACATTTATTTTTATTTTTTTGGTGGTTGGGCGATCATGTTGGATCACCAGTAGAAAATTATGAAACACATGAATATCAGATTAAACAAATATTAACCGACAGAGTTTGAATGCTAAAAGCTTTCATCGTTTTTTATACATAGAAAACTCCCTCAATTTTGATATTTGTACTGTTGGGGAAATAATGTAACAAAAAAAGGTAATGATCTGTTCTTTTTAGTATTTTATATTGATTATCTGGATTCCATGAACATGAATCTTTTACAATCATTCATTCATTTTATACGACATGGGGCTTGTACTTGATTATTCAGTGCATGTTAGAACAGCTGTTTTTGCACCTATACATCACTAGCCTTTTTCTATGAATAATTTGAATTAAAAGAGGTTACAGTTAAAAGATCAGACAGACAGACAGACAGACAATGCTCCACAGATGAGCAGAGGCTGTTCCCAACACACACGGCTGGACCAGGTTCCCTCTGGTCCCTTCGATTATTGTTTGGTTATTTGATCTTAAATGCTTGTGGAAGTTAATGGTTAGAAGAAAGGCAGGGGGGCGCCGCCATGGAAACGGACCAGCACTTGCTCTGCTGCCGTGTTTTCCTACTGTTGCAGATGCAGAATGTGTACTGAAGACTAATCCTATTAGTGGCCACTCTTGGAAAATCAGCAAGAGGATGTAATGATCCGCTCCTTGGTCCACAAGTCTATGTTTGTTTGGCACCCCAGCGATCGCTAAGTCAAGCAACAATTTGGCCATGAGAAGATTTTATTGACAAGCAAACTACTTTAAGAAGGTACAAAAGGTGACACCATTTATAATAATAAATGGTGTCACACACATATTGCAACGATTTTTGAGTGCCGATACGATATGTATTGTGATTCTGTATACTGCGATTCTGTAAATATTGGGATACATTTTTTTGTGCGATTTTATCTTTGGTATGGTTTTACCATTGGGGTTTGGGTTCTACAGGTCTGCCATTGTTTTTTAAATGGACATGGCTGAACAGAACAGAACATAGTTGATGCAAATTGACTGTAGACAAATGCAATTACAAAAGTATTGCAGAAGCGCAGAAATCTATTTCTTTCCCCCATCCCTCATTTGTATTCTGTATTGTTGAGCAACTTCCTGGCTCTGTACGTTTCTGCAGGATAAATAAACATCCACATACAACACAAAAGTTGGCTCTACAAAGTTGGCTCTCTGCGTTATCAAACTAAATAAATTAAATAACCTTAATTAGCAGACAGTGATGATCTTCAGTGGATATGTCCTCATCTTTAGACTGGCCTTGTACAGTGGAGAAGAAAACAATAACACTTGTTTAAGGACTAAACAGTATGCTCCTTGATTAGAGATGGCTCCATTAACCTGTTGACTTCAGCTGTACAATATGCTGTGAGCTGAACTGTCGAGAATGCAACCATCACTTCCCAAAACAGAACAATACGGTTTTCTTGTGCTTTTTTACAATTCACACTTAGTTATTTGGCAGACGCTTCACCACTTACAAGTGAGGCTGAGAACAATCCAGGCATACAGTACATTTTAGGAGCAACTGCAACAATTTTAAGTGCTGCATGACCACATTGTAAAAATAGACAGTTCAGAGATTGCTCAGCTATTCAGCTGAACAAACCAAGAACACAAGTCAGTTGATGAGTTGTTGATCAGATGTTTATGCATGTTTTAATATTTGGCTTTTCTCCAAATACTTCCGTTCGCCAGTCACGATAAGGTGGACGAAGCTGTACAATGTAACATAGAGGTTTTAAGCAGACTCGGCTGATTGTGGTTATTTAAAAGTCCTTGTAACTCCAATTGCGGCTGACATTTTGGAAAAGGTAGAGCGCTTACTTTCTAACAACTGTTAGAATGAGCTATTAATGCTAGATCATGGCTTCAGCTTGACTGGAGGTAAAAAGTATGCTGGGTTCAGGTTGGATTAACTCCTTCATTAGAGGTATCGGAGTAGGAACAGAAATCGCCCTGTCTCAGCTCACACTAATACCATCCATACATTAGGGGTAAACTCATAATTAAAAAAGGGGATCAGAGAGTTTTAGCGGAAGTTGCTGTCATTTAGTTTGCAGAATAAGGATATACATTCTGTGATGTTCCGAAAATGCTTCCTGTAACATGGACGTTTGTATTTTTAAGCACAGTTATAACCAAATCTACCATGACCAATATTTAATATTTGTTTATATCCCAGTTATATTCTTGAAAAAACCCTAAAAACACTAAAATGGCTTGAAAGATAACCATCATACAGACAATCAAAACAGACAAATAAATGTACAAATAAAAACACAATTATACACCGGACTTACCGGCAGAAATATAAATGTAAAATAAACATGAAATAAAAAAAGGACACTGAAAGGTATCAGTAGACATCAGATGCACATTAGCAACAATATTTTTATTTTTATTTTTTTTGTATTAGTACTGTTAGTAGTAGTACTGGTAGTATTTACATTGGCAGTAGTAGCCATACTGTGGGCAGGTGGGTATAGCTATTCTTCCAGAAAAATCCCCCCCCACACAGACTGTGTAAAACCAACACTATATCACTATACCTAACATATTTCAGCCCTTTAGGACACAGAGGTACATTATCTATCAATCTACATAATGTGTCCCAGATCAGACCTGTGGATCCACCTCCTGCAGACATTTTGACCCCATCCAAATGGTCCTTCTCCTCCGGTTTGCATCAATCATTGCACCACAGGTCTGTCCTCTCACAGAACCTCAATTCAATCGATTAGAGTGTTGCTCTTAGTGAATGTGCAAATTGTTACCATGTTTGTATTTTCTGCTGCTCAGAAATACTCTAAATTAATTGATTTTTTGATTTTTTTTTTTTTATACCCAGGCCGCGGACCGGTACCGGGGGTTGGGGACCACTGCTCTAATCGATAGTACCGGTCCGCGGAAATGGGTCCGCGACCCATTTGCCAACAAACCAGGTGAATCCAGCATGTCTATGCAAGAAGATCAACTGCTGGAGATCGCAAATGACGGCGGCCTTAAAAGTATGTTCGAGACAACAACTCTGCCGGTGCTCTGGATTAAAGTCAGAGAGGATGTTACTCTGGTTATGTTGTTGGCGCGATGTTACGAGGACGCTGCTAATAAAGTTGCATAAGAGTACACAGTGGATTCACGTTTATTATTATATCTAGAAAATACCACCGTTTTTATGCCGGTCGTATCATTTTATTTTGTGTATTTATCCGCCACACCTTAAAGGCCGGTCCGTGAAAATATTGTCTAACATAACCGGTCCGTGGCGCAAAAAAGGTTGGGGACCGCTGGATTAGAGGACTTATTTTCAAGGGATAGAGTACATTTCAAAATGCATAGACATTCAGCTCTCTTTGCAGACACTTGTAGTAGAGGGCCAGGGTTATGAAAAAAGAAGTGGCCATTCCATGGCCAGGTTGTCTATTAATAATTACAGATTATCTTCTTTTAGATCTGAAGTGAAAGTGTCCTTCTTATCAGCCTATCGTATTATCATCCCCTGGGGGATGCTACAATGATGATACATTTGGTCTGAGTGCACTACTATGAATAGAGAATGTATGTCTTAATGCATTTTGATGAATTACAACTCCCCGCAACCACTTGTATTGATGATAAATGGATTAAAGCGTTTACATTTTGAATTTCCTTGTTTGGTGAAAAATAATGAGTGGTTGTCCATACAACTGATTATGAAACTGACTGTTGTCTAAAACAAAGGACAAAGTGTACTACATCTTATACATGCCCACGTGCATGAGTGCATCTCCATCTACTAGTCATTTATTGTATTGTTTTCCACATGTACACTTCTTTGTGTGCAGTAAACTACAAACTGAACTTGGTGTGCTGCATCCTCATTTTTCTCTTGTTACTTTGCCATAGCATCGTTCATAAATTGCCTTTTATGTTAAGAATACGGTGCAGTATGTTATGAGGAATATATATTTTTTTATATATATATACCCTACATAAATATACAGAGAGTCTATCGACCCATCATGAATAATGGGGCAATTAATGCCAACAATAATTTATTCTTAGCTGCACTGGCGTCCCTCCTATTGTTCTTACTCAGCAATTCCAGGATTCAGGATAGTGAGGCAGGCCAAGAGGGGCAGCTCATTAACAAAATATTAATTAGATTCAAAATTCAGAAACAGTCCTCATTCTTTAATCTTGAGGCTACAGAGTGGCCCTTCTGGAGTGAAAAAAAATGCATTTGCTAATTTAAAAATAATCAATATAAAAAAACAATCATGATTAGAAATAGCATGTTAACTGCATGTTTTCTCTGGTTAGGCACTTTATGAACACATTTACTGAACACAATCAATAACACAAAACTCAATATTAGTGTAGAAAGTAAGCAATACATTTTACCAATGGTATTAGTGCTGGGACGATATGCTTATCTCACGATTCGATACTATCACGGTACTTGGTGGGATTCGATACTATCACGGTACTTGGTGGGATTCAATACTATCACGGTACTTGGGTGCCGATTCGATATGTATTGCGATTCAATATTACGATTTATAGCAAGTTTTGTTTACGTTTTTAACACTAGACCATGGGAAAAAGTTGAATCTTACACTTAGAGACTGTATATTTCCAAAAGCAATACACATCACCTCCCACCCCTAATAGCTATACATACTCAATATTATAGATAACAATTACTTGCAATTACTTTAGCTAAATATTGTTATACATGATACTCACATTTTTTCTTTTGCTATTAAACATTTGAGGTTGTCCCATTAGGTAGACCTGATGGTTTTGGTTTTACGTGGCTACTTGATCATTTTTTTGAATAAAAAAGACAGCCAGCATTATTATATGTTCTCTGATCGACATCATCTGAGAAAGAATATATTAAAAGCCTCATGAGTTCCCTTCATAAAGCTTAACATGCAACTTGTTTTATCACTTGATTGCATCAACATCCTGTGACGCCCTTTACTAGCATGGGAGATAAATCAGCAATCTCTCACAACCCCAAAAGCATATCTGCATCCTGACCACTATGTTGGGAACACTGGCCTACAGGACAAACAATTACATCATATGCCGTTAGACATTTAATACAGTCACCTCAGTACACAAAATAATCAGATAAGGCAGGCTGAATTAATTGCACAATGTATAGTATGATAAATTACCTTGACATGCTCTCACACCTACGCTCACTCACACTTATTAGTTGTTCTGGACAAGCAGAGAACACGTTTCCTTTGTTCTTTGTTTCTCTCCATTTAATGTGCAATTTAATAGCGTCAGAGTCAATATTTGAGTTCAAACACAAGGCACTCTGAACTTGTAGGCATGCTGAAGGCGTTGTTTGTTTCATCTATGGCATAAGTGTCGTACTTTTGAAATATTTTATTCATGAGGTTGCAGTTTGAAATTCATGTTCACTGTCTTCAATAGAATACCAATACAACACAATTTTAGTTATAAAGAAAATAAGAGTTGTATTTAAGACATGTAGGAGACGTTTATAAATAGGAAGAAAACGCAAAATCATAAATGATACTTCATGATGAGCTTCTCGGCGTCATCATGTAAACGGTTGATTTAAAGTTGTCACTGTGCTACAAGATGAAATGCATCGCTCACAGTAAAACAACAAGTAATGGCTTCTTTTACCTTGTTTGTGTCAGTGGCGTTTGATTTATTATTATGCAGGGCTCGGTAGCCGGGTTCATAAGGAGCGAGTGGGGGGCAGTTTGTTGAGTTAGCAGTTCTCTGCTACCATCACGGCAGGGGAGGAGGTGGAGCAGGAGCAGGATGATGCAGTCATCTGCGTGTGAGATTGTTTTCATCAAATGCCCCCGAAGAGCACAGCCAACCAGAGAAATAAAATGGGTGTTCTATCATATATGTTACCGCTTTATGACCGCCGTCAGGGCGCTGGCGGTGGCTTTCTCAACATTATAGATGCAGGTGCCTTTATCACCCATCCTGTGAGCGAGTCCTATTAAGTGTGTACTGCAGGGGCCCAGTCTTGAGGAGATGAAAGGGGCACCAGAACATCCCCTCCGTGTGGCCAATGAGAGAGAGAGAGGGAGAAGGGGGGAGGTGTGTGTGTGTGTGGGGGTGGGGGTGGGGGGGGGTTGTAAAAGGCAGATGATTTAATTGTCAACTCTTCTCCTCTTTCTCCTTATCTTCCTCCTCCCCTTGCCTTGATGATGGTAAAATCCAACTGACTTTTTTCATTTACTTTATAGATTAAAAAAATCGAGGTTAGCGTGTTATGATTTAGTCATTGAGCATTTATCCACACCGACTTACAGTTAATTCTCAGACATGGCATTACGGAGCAGGCTTCTTGCTCTGGCAGACATGGGGTACCGAGCGTAGTACTTTTTCGGCTGGGAGTCGATCTCCCACAACACTAAACCTCGGCCCGTCTGAGGCTTATCTGAGTTGGAGTTGGGGTGGAGGATAGGGGGACTGTAGGAAGTTCTCTGCAGGCGAGCTGTGGGCTTGTTAGAGGAGGACGTAGGGAAAAGCCTTGAAAGGGCCGAAACAACTCGCTGATTGAATGAGAACTGATGTGAACTGTATTGCACATGCACTGACAAGCAGAAGCCGGAGTGAGTGTGAAGTGAACAGCCACACATCTCAGCCGTCACCAAGAGAAGTGATTGACTATATAGGGAAGGCAGGATAGTGGAGTGAGTGGAGTGTTTGACGGTCAGCTGAAAGGTACTGGGTTTGATCCCCGTTAGAGGCTCTTTGAGCTTACCGTGGCAAAATGAATACAATTAAAAAAACGCTAAATATATATGATGAGATATGTTTTACACATTTCATCTGGGAAACTGTTTTTATGTTATGAACATTGTCTTTTTAGCTATAAGTAAATCATGAATAAAAAACGAAAGGCCTATATAGACGACCCATCAGCACACGGCTGAAAGCAGAAGATCAAACTGCATGTCGGCTGGAATGAGGAGAATTGAGCCAGTTGGCAGTGATTGCTGACTGAGCATCATAAAGCATTAGTTGCGTAATAGCTTTCTTCTATTTCTGCAGCTAGACTCCCTGGTGAGTAATACCAAGAGGAATCTCACGTAAGAGAATGTATTTTAATACCATATGAAAATCAGACTTGACCTGTATGGCCAGAAATGGGATAATATCGATGTACATCTTTGTTTATTACTGTTTAGGACAATGTTGAGGTGGTAATTACAGGGTTAAATAAATAAAGTTTCAGTGTGTTGTCTGTGTTTTTTTCCAACATACAAAGGAAGAAATTGTTCTGCAGGATGTCTGGAGATGAATTAGGCCCAATGTTGTGAGCTTCATGACCTCTTCAAAAATGCTTGATGAGACTGTTCCTTTGACTAATGTGTAATCAAGAGCACCAATAATGATCTTACAAAGATTATCCAGATTCATTAATGAACATATATTTATTGGGACTTACATATGCAAGCATCATGATTGAGAAAACATAATCTACCTGAATTGATCTCAAGACCAGTGTAGATGAACTGAACTTGAACTGAAAAGAATAAAGATAGAATATATTGAAAACAATATTGAATAATGAAAACACTCCTTCAACATTGCAAAACCTAATTAGGCACTCAAAAAAATATTTAAATACTAATTCAATACATCCAATAATACATACTGTACAAAAAACGTAGGCAACAATGAATTTGCTTAAAGAAATAAGGTTATCCAAAAGCATACCAAATAATCACAATTTCTGTGCAAACAAAGAAAACACATAATCAAACCCTGAATAACATTGAGCATTTTGTGTTGGTATACTTTTTTTTTAATGGCTTCTCTTTCCATTCAACAGCCATGTGAGGCATTGGAGCAGTTTGTCAATCACTGAAATATACATTCACTCTCTTTTCCCGCCACATAAAGAGCAATAATTGACATGAAAAGAAAAACCAGTAGAGGCCTGTAGACCCCGCTTCCAGGTGGCCGCCTCCCACACAGCGTTCAATCATCTCTGAGCTCAGGTGTATTGTCACATGTTGGTGTGCTAACCACATGATAATGACATATTGATGTCTGGTGATATTGGCCAATATCAGAAGATTACAGAGGATTCCTTGCTGTTCTATGCACACGGTAACCTACTGTTTTCGAAGAAGAGAGATGGCATTGCTCTTTCCTCATAGAATGGCACAAAGATTTTTTTTTTGCGATATGTTGACATATGACACACAGATGAAGTACAAATGTTTTGAAGAAAACGCCGGTGTTCTGGGGGGTCCTGACCCCAGGACCTTTTGGCTTGGAGGGGCCACTACACGGTCTCTGCACCCCAGCCGTTAACCTTGTAAGCTTAATGTATTGTATTGGCATTCAAAAGAGTTGGCATTTCCCAAATCTATTTTAAAATCATAATTGGAGAAAACAGAGTGAGCTCCATGCCTTGCAGAACTCAAGGGACGGGTGGATGATGACGGTACAACCTTCACATTTCATTGGTCTTGTTGCAGACATATTGTAACATTTATAGACTGAGAATATAGAAGTGTTTCAGCATTCACCACAAACAAACAAGGAAATATGCAATTAACCAGAAATATAAATACAACTTTTTTTTTTACAAATATTTTACAATGGCCATTACAAACCACACATAATTGGCTTTTGCGTTTCATCATTAAACAATCCTTTACGAAACATGACATGCGCAATAAGGCAAATATAGTGGCCATTATTAGGACCTTAGAGCTAGGTAGGTAAAAAACAAAACAAATCAAACAATCAATCCGCTCTCTGTCAGACTTCCATTAACGTACCCTTCATCATTGACACAGTAATAGCTTAATGTTGCTAGAAGCAGCCACGGTTCAGCAGGCACTGAAAGATTTTGAGGCCAATATGCACCATTCAGATATAAGATTACATGAAATTGATTCACCAGCCGCTACATCGTTGAACCTGGTGGATTATGTTTATTTAAACAAATAGGCCACAAAGGTTTCCCAGCAACCATTCATCAGCGACAATTTCCTATTTGACCATGTTTGGTAAGTCTCAAATCTAATGGCACAAAAAGGATAAAGAAAAAACCCAACAGCAATTCTCTTTAAAACCATATTCGGCGCTGAAGTCCTCAAGGTTACGCGACCACATGCTGGTTAGGTGACTTTGAAATGGAATGTGTGTTTTTCAAGCAAACAAATAGTGCACATTGAGAGGACTTAGCTGGTGAACATGTACAGTACAGCGGCAGAGCATCGTGACTCCTTAAATGCAAAACCTCCTTCTGTGGACACAACAGAAAATGTAAGTCCAAATCCCGTCTCCCGACGTGCAGAAAACAGCGATCCCTTCTTGGGGTGAAACATCCCATTTCAGAGCCGTCTAACAGGCAGGAAATCCAATCCAATCGCACCAAAACTGTTTTTTACCCGGTTCTGGGTAAAAAACAAAAAACAACCTAAACATGCACATCTAGTCTACTCCTTCTGCTGCTTCTGGAGCTGATCTACCTCTGGTGAGCTCTCCTTGTTGAGGGCATTCAGGGCCACCTGGGCCACCTGGCCCCTGTGTTCCCCCAGGGAGCAGTTGGACATGGCGAGGGCCACCATGCAGAACTTGCGAAGCAGGATCTCCCTGAGGAGCAGGTACACCCAGGGGTCCAGGATCTGGTTGAGCGAGGCCAGGCGGATGGCCATCAGGAAGAAGTTGCAGTCCAATTCTCTGCCTGTGGCAAAGGGGGAGGATGAAGAGGAGGACAATGGGTCCCTTGTGACTGGCTGGCAGTGGTGGGATGACATCTGGGTGGAGATCATTCTCAGCATCAGCACCTGTAATGAGAGGTCATTGATGTGGAGGCTGATTGGAGAGACATGACTCACTTGTGGTGCCTGTTTGCTTGGCTTGGTGATTGTCAGAGGTAGTCTGAATGATGACTATTTACTCTTTGATACCGAGTGTACTGCTGGAGCATACAGCTATTCTGCACTTATATTGTGTAGGAAAAACTTGATAGTTAAATGTGCAGTTCTGCCAATATTGACTTCTATCCATTTGCCTTGTTCTCAATCTGACATGGACGTTGGTTTAAAAGAAGAAAAAAAATGTGCTCATGTTTCAATACAAGACTATATCATAACTAATCCTCCATCCTATTCTGTATGTTATTATAATTATGAACTAATGCATTTGCCATTAGGGGCGAATCCACTTAGCCCAGCCCTGTTTGGTGCTCTGCTATAAAGACCGCATCCCGTTATCAAGTCACAATATGATGTAAAAATTGTTTACAGCTCATTGCCTTCAAACTCTGGTTACGTGTTATTACTCAGCAGCACCATGGCTGTCGTGGATAATTGTGCATATTCCCAGCGGGGCTATAAAATGTTTGACTGACAACACATGACCTCATTGCACACAATGAGCAGACCACCAAACAGGGCTGGGCTAAGTGGATTCGCCCCTAATGGCAAATGGCATTAGTTCATCAAAAGGGGAAGCGTTGCAGCAGGACTGCACGGATGGCACTCACTGCCTCTGCCTTTTTTTGGACACGTATTAAAAACACAACATTGATAAAAGTGTAAAGACGCGTGTGTGCGCGCATGCGTGCGTCCGTGCGTAAATCGAGCACAGAAGTTTCCAAAAGATAAATCACATTTACGAACGCATCTATAAACATTTACCAGTAAGGGAGACCAGCAGACGAGCAGCACGCACATGATCCCCAGCAGCTGGACCACCGTCTCCGTGGTGAGCCGCTCCCACTGCTTGGAGGACTGCGACGCGCCGGACTTGGTCCTGCAGCGGACCACCAGGGCGCGGATGGTCACCACGTTGCAGGACAGGGTCACCAGCAGGGAGGCGATGCCCAGCGTCGCGAAGGTGACGGCGAAAAACACGTTGCCGGCCACCTGCCGGTCCCCGGTGCTGATGAAGCACCAGGTCCCGGGCCACTGCAGCGTGTACTGGCCCACGCCGGCCACGGGCAGCAGGGCGAACACCAGCACCAGGCACCAGATCGTGGCCAGGGTCTGCTTGGTGACGCCGGTGCGCACGTGGTTGGAGTACCAGTGTGGGTTGGTGATGGCCAGGGCCCGCTCCGCGGCCATGGCGCTGGCCATGAACAGCGAGCACAGGCCGAAGGTGGTCATGCACACGCCGAAGAAGGCGCACAGGTTTCCCGACGGGTCGACGCGCCGCCACTTCAGGTCGGCGCGGTACACCGCGATGACGATGGGGCTGGTGAGCAGCTGGCCGAAGAGGTCGGTCAGCGCCAGCGAGCCGACGCACAGCAGGAAAGACTTTTTCCTCTTGTTCTCCTTCTTCTTGTAGGAGAAGTAGACGAGGAGGAGGGCGAGAGAGTTGCCCACCATGCCCGTGACCATCATGGCGATGGGGAACCGCACGGACACCGACCTGCCGCTGTCGCCGCCGCTGCAGCCGCCGCCGCCCTCACCCTGGGTGCCGTTGGCTCCGCGTAACGGCTCGGAGACGTTGGTGGGGTTGAACATCATGGCGTCCGGAGAGGAGTCGCCGCCGCCGCAGTTGTCGGAAGTCATCCTCTCGTCGGGGACGGGACGGTCATCGTCGTCGCGCCGCGCGTCTCCATCCACGTCTTGTTGTAATCATCCATCCCTAGGCGGACTGGCGCGCGCTCGGAGGCGTCCCGCGCGCTTTAAGCGCTGGAGGCGGGACCGCGCCACGCGCCGCACGACACGCGCCATGTGTAACCGACCCGCTCCGGTTTTTAAATATTTATTGCTGGGCACTTAAAAAGTCCAGACGCACTTTATCAGACTTTAAACTGATTAAAATCCATTAAGAAAACAATGCGCAATTGTTCAGGGACCATTAGTGTTTGGAGAACAAAACTTTTTAGGCATGAGGGGAAGGTGGGGATATCTGCAGAATTTTTTTTTCAAAATTCAAATTAGCCTACATAGGCCTACATTTTGTAAAAATAAATATTTCAAATAAAACATTATCAATGGGCCATTATATAGCTTATTGATTACATGGTAAAAAAAACGGTCCAAACATGATCATCTGGTCATTTTAGTGGTTTACAGATTAATCATTTAGTTCAGATAAGAAACCATCATTTGGACACATTTACCTGCGCTGATAAACAACTGGTCTGCCAGACTAACGGGACGTGTCATTAATTGGAGGCTGTTTAGGGGCGGGACATGGGGACCTTGGTTCCTTACAGCCAATCAATACAAAGCGCCATCTTTCGACTAAAACGAGAACGGCAATACGCGCGCAGAGTCAATATTAAAACACATATTTAACCATATCTGTTAATGAAATGTAGGCTATCATTTTTAATATGTATGAATAGATTTGTGATGGAATTGATTTAAATTATAATTTGACCAAATAGGAAACCTGCACAGGGATGCAGAAAATGAAAAACAGAGGCTGCACCAAGGATGGGCAGGATGAGAAATTTGAGCCATTTAATCCCATAATGCAATTGAGCATAAAGCATGATATGGGAAAAGGACACCGCTATAGAGGACTTAACCATGGTAGGCTACCTGACTTTGGCATCCTTTATGCTAATAAAGCACCCATGTGCATAATTTCAACCATTCAGGATTATGAAACACAAGACAATCAGTTAAATCAAGGTATTTTATTTACATGTCGTTTTACATTTGTTAACTTTTTTTTTAACAAGAAAAACACCCCATTAGCACATTCTATCAATGCTGCGTCATTAAGTGAAATAATTTGATATTTTTAATGTGTATTTTTTTTCAGTGACCTACTTATTGCAAATTGAGTTGCTGCTGTTTTTTTTGTAATTTATGGATTGATTTTGGATATTTTCCAAACCTTAAGCTCGAGAGAATGTTGCAATTAATGACATTGAGTAAACAAAAACCAAAAACAATAACTTTTACAAAGTAAAAGAAAAATACTTACCTTGAACACAAAATGGGAATCAAAACAGACCAAAAACTCAGGTACTATCTTGAAAATTAACTTTTTCATGACTAACATTTCAAATCCATTTCTTTTCTGTGAACAAATAAAATCTAAACCTAAATTTAGATTTAGTTAATTTCGCCTCTTCACAGTATGTTTTGTTTCTTACATGACCAGACATTTGTATTTTATTTGACACCTAAAGTTACACACACGCACGTCACAGAGCAGAATGTATGTAGTATTAAGGAAGCAGCAGGTAGCATGAGCAAACGGATTGCACTCTCTTATTTTAAGCGGGAATCAGACAGATGTGCTGCAAAGTTTAATGAAATTGAACAGCATCAAGAACGGGCCAGGTTGTTTTTTTTCTTGTTTCAAACACAACATGCACTTATAACTAAGGGTCCTTTTTTTCTCCCTCTCTCGTTTGTCTGTGTTTTTAAGAGGGCCATTTTAAACCGCTTTCTTTTTTGAACTGGAGCCAGAGTGAGAGGATCTGGAGGAATGTCCGCGGCGTCTGGAATAACACGGAAAAATCACGGGAAGAAGGAAAAGGTGAGCCAGTGCAAAAAAAGTTTTACACACTTAAAAAAATAACATGTATTTAAAATACAAAAAAATATATAAGACAATTAAATTCAAATATCTGAACATATTTCTCGAGCTCTCGCTCTTCTAAGCGCAAAACAAATAAAAATAAATACACATTTGAATAACATTCAGAATAACAATTAATAAAAATGAGTAAAAATCAGTGAGTGGGCCACTGGTAGCGTTCCACGGCAAACCCAAACCTTTCAGACGACTGGGACCGAGAGCGCCTCCGCTTCCTCCCTCCGGACGAGGACCTGGAGCGGCTGCGCTTGCGCGGGGCCTCGGGCGAGCGGCTGCGCTTGGGTGTGGAGGAGCGTGAGTGGGGGGAACCCTTCCTGGTGGGTGAGGAGCCCTTTCTAGACCGGGAGCTGGATCTTTTAGGAGGAGGGGAAGGGATAAACCAGGCAAGGTAAGTCAGTGTGGTAGATGCAGAGCTCAACCAGGGGGAGCAGGCATTTCATGCACGCTGAACCCAAGTGCCTTGCTATGCGCTCTAACGGTGAAGACAGGGCCAGGGTACCTTTATGATACTGCTCATTAGAATCGTTATATAAATGTTGATATCAAATGCTTTCCTGGGATCAACTGCAGCCACGCTATATTAGCACTGCTTCTCAGGATTGGGGTTATGAGTTGAGGTCAATGAACAATTGTCAGATCAAATCTTGCAGTTAATTCTAATCTAAATTTAAAGTTTAGTATAAATATATATACATTGTCAGGGCCTAAATGTATCTTGGCTCCAAGACTGCAAAGTCACACATCATAGGGGAGGCTCTGGTAGTATAAATATAGGTCATCACTGTGAAGCCTCCCGTTAGCTTAACTAAGGCCAGGCTTAATCTGCAGCCTTCAGCCCCGATACATACACTCTCTCTAGGGGGAGAGAGAGTGCATGTCACCTCATTCACCTGGAAGCGGACCTGGAGCCAGATCCAGACCTGGAACTGGAGGAGCTCCTAGAGCGGGACCTGGAACACAAGAAAAAACCTTTTTCCAATATTTTCTATGCAGAGGACAGAACAGGGACTCTGTACTGTGCACGTGAGACTGATGCACAGTACAGTACAGCCACAGTAACCTGGAGCAAGAAAAGTTAAAGTAAAAAAGTAAAATAGTTAATATATATATATATATATAAAAACATACAAAACATGTTTGTCAAAGAATAGCCAATCTGAACATTTTGTAAAAATATTACAGACAAAACATGATTCATTTCTTATTAAATAAAAACATTGGCTCAAAATTGAATTATCTCAATTTAATTAAAACCTAAATAAAGGATCATTTGGTTCTTTTATGTACACAGACATTTGGACCACAGAAAGAACATGGGAGATGACAACGACATCAATAAAAAAGCAATACACACAAGAAATCAGCATACAAAAAAACCAACAGCATGTTGTTCAAGTGGACCAGTAGTTGGGAGAGAAGAGATCGAGAGCTGATACTGACATTTTGCCTGGCGTTACCCTTTACCTGGACCTCGACCGAGAGCTGGAGCTAGACGAACGCGAGGAGGAGCGGGAACGAGAGGAAGCAGGGGGGCTGGCCTTATCCTCCTTATCCTCATTCACCTCCTCCTTCACCTTCTTCTCCTCCTCTCCCCCCTCCTTGGCCTCATCTTCGCTGGCGTCCAGGTCGTACTTGGACAGGTCTCCGTCCTCATCCTCCTCGTCATCTTCATCATCGTCCTAGAGTGGCCATATTAACCGTGTTACAGATTGGTCAATTGGCGTTTTGGTACAGCCAGTTTTGATTGTTCATGAACTACGTCTTCGGCCCCATGTGGTGGGCTCACTTACCTCCAGTTTATATTTGGAAAGGTCTCCTTCCTCCTCCTCATCTTCATCTTCCTCCTCTGCAGCCTTCACGGGTGGTTTCTTCTCTGGCTCTTTCGTGGAAGGCGCACTGCCGGGTTTGCCGCGGTATTTTTTCTTTTTCCTGCCAAACTGTTGCATAGTAGAGAGACGACAAACCATTGCATGAGAGAACTACTTCATAAGTTCATATATAAGCACATTTAGAAGCATATGCTAAGTGTTGTGATGCACATTGTACTATTATTCCTACTCCTATTATGCACTACCGATTGCACGCTTAGATTGTTCTCAGCCTCACTTGTATATCGCTTTGTATTAAAGCGAAATGAGCAAACGATGCAATGCAAATATAGTCACCTCATCATATTCCCCATCAGATTCCTCCCTTTCGATGTACTCAACGTTCTCCCTTTCATTGAAACCACCACCATAGCCTGTCAAAAGAAAACAAAGAACAAATTAGTGAATTTTGACATGAGATGCATTAGAGTACTGTAGTCTGTTGTGTTGCGTTGCGTTACCTGTTCTCTCCTCCAGCTTGGCATATTTGGGCGTGTTACACATGTTGCACTCAGACCGCCTGGCCCAGTTCACGTTGCCACACCTTTAAACCACAGTGAACGAGGTGTAATTAGCCACAATGCAATGTGTTTAACTGTGAAAGTGTTGGAAACCGCTGCTGTAAGTGTAGTTTTCATGGAATCACGTACGTTTTACACTGCCAGTCGTTTGCACTGAAGAGACCTCGACTCTTCTCGGCGAGGGTTTTCCCGATCTCGGTGCCGCCTGCTTTCATCATTTTTGCCTCTGTCGTTTTCTCTGCAGGAATGGAAACATGACGACAGCTGTTGTTAACACATGTCATACGCCTACGTTATGCAAAGTACAGTAAGGCGTAAGAGCAGAACTTACCCCTCCCACATCTATTACAACTCGTTCTCCTGGCGAAGTTCACGTTTCCACATCTGCACAAAACAGAAAGTGTCATCATTTGGACTATATACATCATCTATACCCAGTTCAGCTCAGAAAGTACCATCATTAGCATTATATACAGCATCTATACCCAGTTCAGCTCAGAAAGTACCATCATTAGCATTATATACAGCATCTATACCCAGTTCAGCTCAGAAAGTATCATCATTAGCATTATATACATCATCTATACCCAGCTCAGCTTAGCAATAGCTCAGCAGTAGCTACAACGATAACCTGTAGCTACTGGGAGTCACAGTAGCTACAAGGATAACTAGTAAAGCAGGACGGTTGTCAACGTGTGTGTGATCCCAGTGTGGTCCAGATCGCCTCCTCCTGACATGGCTGGTTGTTATAATGGTTATTCCTGTCCAAAGCAGCCAGCAGGGCTGGAGCACAGCATGCCACACTACACTGGCCGGCTACCTGCTAGACATGCTAGCTAGCGTATGTACACCATGCCCCCCCCCCACACACGTACGTGTTCTCTCCGATCGTACTTCAACATCTACATTGTATTTAGGCTGTTTTGCTAATTCGCTGTCGGGATTTGCACGTAGAGGCGCTAAGTGTCCATTCCGAGAGAGTGAAAGGCCCGGCGCTCCGCTAGCCGATGCTAGCTGTGAGCTAACATCCAGCTAATCCCCCCCCACACCCCCTCTCTTCAAACGCCCACCGCCGGTGTAATCCGCCGCGGGTCCACACACCGGGTGGACCCGCGGGTCCACACCCCCAGGCTTACTTCTTGTCGGGACAGATCCAGTCCCCGTCGCTGACCCGAAAGCTCTTGGTTCCCGAGGTGGACATGTCCGTGTGAGCCTGCTAGCTGGGTGGCTAGCCGCGGCGCTAGCTGGGGGTTAGCTAGCTGCTCTCTGCTAACACTGCTGCGAAAAAAGTTCAACTCGGAGGACTGGAGAGACGGAGAGCTGCTGGGGAGAGTCTCCTCCTCCTCCTCCTGCACCTCCTCCTCCTCCTCACACCACGGCACACCACGATGGAGGGATGGATGGATACAACATTGTGTTGTTGTTGTTCAAATGTATGTGTTCAACGTATGTCACCATCGTTACATGACAATAGAGGAATGACACTTTTTTTTTTTTTTTTTTTTTTTTTTTACAAAAATACTATATATATATATATATATATATATAGATAGATTATTGTTGTTTGTAGATTTTTTGTTGTTGTTTTTTGTTTGTTTTTGTTTTGTTTGTCTTGTGTCTGTCTGTACGGTCCCATATTGATAGTTGTGTTGCTATATACTGTATATAGATAGATATACAGTTATCAATATGAGAACAGACAGACAGACGGACAGACAAACCGAATACATTAATTAATTAAAAAAACATTCAAACAATTACAACCACAAGGTGGCCCAAGTGGCCAATAATAGATTAACTGTTATAGGTAGAAGGCCTATAGATAGATACATGCATAGGCTACGTACATACATACATACATACATACATACATACATACATGCATGCATGCATACATACATACATACATACATACATACATACATACATGCATGCATGCATGCATACATACATGCATGCATGCATGCATACATACATACATACATACATACATGCAGACATACATACATGCATGCATACATACATGCATGCATGCATGCATGCATGCATGCATACATACATACATACATACATACATGCAGACATACATACATGCATGCATACATACATACATACATACATACTAGGCCCTGGTAGCCTATATTGTATTTAGTAAATCCACTAGTGGCCACTAGATGACAGTTGGTGCCAACCAAATGTTCATGAGGGCCATAGTATTCTAAGTCTTGGCTATCTAAACACTGATCTGTCAGCAGGGCATGTGGCCTTCTCTGACTGATTGATATGCTGAAGGCCCATTTCAACTGGATTATAAATCGTTTTTAAACAATGTCTATACATTTCCATCATCTGACAGTGTCAGGATTTTCTTTGTTTTCTTGTATAGCGATGCCACTGGGACATCAACCCTCCCATTTTTCCAGAGATTTTCCCCTCGTTCACCCCTCTCCCCTCTCTCCTCCTGTCGGCCGTAACGAGTCAGACCACAGTCAACGATAATGAACATTTGTGTCATTTCCGCAACTCCTGTGTTCTGTTTTTATTTGAACATTGTTTCACTTCCTTATCAGAGGAAACACTTGATCAAACGTTCAGGCAGTCCAGTGTCTTGTAAAAAGTAACACATAATGCCTCTTTATATGTAATAAAAAAACAAACAAACCTTTGAAAACTTCAAAAGTGTCTTTGAATCCATCTTAAGATAATGAATTGCATGCTATTAAGACTAACACATTACAAGTTACAATAGAATAGAATAGAGGAAGCACAAGAGGTTCGAGGCTCCGAGCTGAACGCTACTCTTTGGCTAAAAAAAAAAAAACGCTTCTCCCTCTCTCCTGTATTCACAAGGCGGATGCTTGTGGGGATGAACGATGTGGAGGCTCCTTGTGCTTTAAACAGTGAGAGCCAGCAGATATGGCCCTAGGGCAGGTGTCTTCTCTGTGTAAGGGGTGGTGATGAATCAGCAAGGATTGTTCTCCTTTCTCAGGGCTGCAGCGTGGCGTTCACAGGGCTGTGTGATATTTAGGGGGAACGAAGGATGTGCTGTTTTGCTGACGATGGGTTAATCATCCGGTCGGAGTTTGTTCTTCTCGCTGTTGATGTTAAGGACGTCCGGTGTCAGGACGCTTGGTGTGAAAGTCTATAATAGAAGGGCTTCAGCGTGGTTGTCTTTCTGCATCAAACACGTTGATGCGGTGTTTGTGAGTTTTCCTCCTCACACACACAAAGCAAGAGTGTCTGCCTCTAGGTGTTGGCGTGTTAAGGATGGGTGTTTGCATTTGAGTTTGAGTTTATTGTCCATCAGAGGGCCGCCATATCTCGTGTTTCCCCTATAAGGCCTGTGTGTCATTGCCACGAACGGTCACTGGAGAGAGCTGTTGTTTTCTGGATGTGAGCGCTGTGAGTCTATGACCAGTTGTGTTCCTGGGCTTTGGCGTGAGGGAGTTGTCTGCACACAGCAGTGAATAAGGTGGGAATTGCAAATGTATATGTGACTTGTTGTGTTGTGAAGATCCTGTCAATCAGTGTGTGTGCGTGTGTGTGTGTGTGTGTGTGTGTGTGTAGCTCTTGAATAGTAGCCAAAGTCTAAGAGCAAGACACTTTGACAACCTGACAACATTCTCGCTGTTGTAAATGTAGGTTCATGTTTTGTTAAGTATATAATACAACAATACAAACGGAAAGCATTTCATGTTGTTGCAAGTACAATGTGTGGATGCTCGAGTCTAGTGCATTCAAATACTTATATGCTTAGAATATGAGCACAAAATACACGATACATAAGGGTGAAACAAAGGCAAGGTCTTCATTTAGTCTCAGGCAAAATAATTCCTATGACAATATTACATTATTTTCAACGCGTGGACTGTGTCATAGACGTGTCGAGAAGTCTCCATGTCTCGCCATACCGCTGTCTGTTGCAATGAAGCAGCCATGGACCAGACTTACTTTTTATCAGGGCAAATCCAATCACCATCACTAATCCGAAAACTCTTTGTTCCCGACGATGACACGTTGCTGTCAGTCTATACTAAGCCTACTAGCGCGGGCGCTGGCTAGGTGCTCTACTAGATTGCGAAAAGTTCACAATGACTGAAGCAGACAGTGAGCTGGTAGGGAGAGTCTCCTCCTCCTCTTCCTCCTAACCCCCCTGATGAACACCACTAGACGGATGGATGGATGGATGCAACATTGAGTTATTGTTGTTATTGTATTTGAGAAAGATGGATGGATGGATAGATTGGTAGAAAATTAATAAAATTAAATAGCCATGGACAGCTTCGTCACAGCTGGCCCATAACCCGGAGGCTACACCGGCGAGGCCATCTTGGCTTTTTGCAACTGCACTCAATTACTGATTGCTTCCCGCTGCCTCCCACAGTCAATCCTCCCCTCCATTTTCAAAGAGGGCAAGAGGATATTGTTGAGGCATGTCCTTTATGGCACGGACAAGATGGGTTCATTTAATAGAGTACACTCTAAGATGAGCTGTACATGATTTTTAATCAAACTGTGTTTTAATCATTAACTGTCTGGGAGAGAGACATACAGTTGATTTATGGTGCTTGTATAAGATGAGGAGAAGGGGGCTAGGACCAGATAAGAGATCAGAGCCAGCGGGGGCCTATCTTTTAATTTAGCCTTAATCTGTCACAGGAAATGACTCCTGCACCACCGTAATGATGTTTCATACCACGGGCGGAATCTGAAAGTGTAATACCGCCACGGCTAAATACGGCCATTTTTTATTGGTGTTGTTTTCTTCATAAGGCGACACCCCCCCCCCCCCCACACCCCACCCCCCTTCCTGTGCTGCATCAGGTCCGTTTACTTCATGGAAGTCATATTTCATGGTGGAAACCCCGCGTCTTCCCGCTGATAGTGCAGGAAACTATCTTCAACTTGAGAGATTTCGGCTGAGGAGGTGCTTTTCTGCTCGCGCACCGCGTTGCCCGACGAGACAAACGGGGAAAGATGAGAGAATAGATGAGCAATGAGAAGCGAATGAAGCTGTAAATAACTCAGGAACAGACGGCGTCGATGTTCCTGCTATATTTGCCACGTGTTACGGTGTACAGCTGTGAGAAATAGTTGTATTACACGTTCGCTAGCTCACCTCAGGGCAAAACAACCCCCAAAACGCTTCAATCCATTTCTGGTACAGTCAATGTAAAGTTTCGCCCTAATTTCTACCGTGTGCTTTTTTTAATATCCGGCACAGTGCACACACACACACACACACACCACCACATACTAGCCGATGATCGCGGGTCTGGATCAATGGCGGCTAATAACGGGGGATGCTCGGTGTTGTCGATGAGCGCTTTGGCCGGGCGGCTGTGCTGTTCACAGTCCAGTAGCCCCGTCATGCCTGAGCTATCTGTTCATGCACAGTCGCTTCTCTGAAAGAGGTGGAAAAAAGGCAGCCATGTATGCACTAGGTAGGGTGGGGGGGGGGGGAAAGAAACCCTGGCGTGAGCCACCGGGGCTTCCTATAGAGCTGCTGACAGATGGCAGGGAGAGGAGATGAGGATAGAAGAGGAGATGAGAGGAGGAGAGGAGGGGGGTGGGGTGGGGTGGGGTGGGGGGGTTGGGGGTGAGAGGAGAGGAGGAAATGAGAAGGGGGGGGGGGGGGGGGGGGGGATGAAGAAAAGAGGAGAGAAGAGAAGTGGGAAAGAGGAGGAGCTAGAGGACAAATGGAGTAGGAGAGTAGGAGAGCAGAAGAGGAGGAGGAGAGGACAAGAGGAGGAGGATGGAAGAAGAAGGAGAAGAAGAGGAGGGGTGAGGTGACAGCGGGGCGGGGGGTGTTACAGGGTTTCTTCATCACCCCCCCCCCCCCCCCATGTGGCCATCATGATTCAGCGGTAATCAGGTTGGCGTGTATTCCCCGCGTGCGACCAAAACATCCTTGGGACTGTTAGTTAACCGAGTTTAATAAGATACCCTGCCCTTGTCACAAGCATGTGTCAACAACAACGTGCACGTGTGTGTGTGTCTGTGTGTGTGTGCGTGCGTGTGTGTGTGTGTGTGTTTGCACCTCTTGAAACACAGGACTTTGCAGCCGCCCTGCATGTGTGTTGAACACAAGGTCAAGCACAGCCGTACAGGAGTGGCCCTTCACACCTAAGCCGCGTCGAGTCGACCGTAAGATGCCAGCGGTGCTTTTCTTAAAATAACATACAAGCCGGCCTGGTAGCCAGTGAAACAGCAACACAGTGCTGCCAAGATATGCTTTTTTTTTTTTTCTTCCTTCCACCTATATCTCCCGTGCTGTGATACAGCGCCTTATCGCTGATACACATTCATTTCGGAAGCCGGAGAGCATGGCCGCGCTATCAGGTCCCACTACATCTTGTAAAAGTGCGCTCGAACAATTTACAGCGGAAAACAACATTTTACGGAACAACCCGAATGTTGGAGATGAATCCATCCTCACGGTACTTTATCTAAATGTGTATATCGTTAAAGCGAGATAGCACAGGCACGTAGGCACGGGCGTGCCGGGGTGCGCCGGCGCCACCTACAATGACGGCTGGCGCGCCTAAGATGTCAACTGGGGAAAATGTTTGTTTGCTTGTTGAGGTGTTGGACTCACGTGACAAGGACGTCTCTCCTAAGTGAACGGTTTACTTCGGGTAATGTTAACGTTACCAGTGACGAGCTACACCGCTGAGCGCCTGTTTTCAACGGTAAACGGAAGAAAATGGAGCAGCAGGGTATCGATGCTCACTGGACAACCGAACAGCCTGTCACTGCTGTCATTTGAGTCATTTACAGAAACTGTGAACTTTACCGAAATATTAGAAGTGTTTAAGGCCAAGCCATGCCATCTCCCCCTGTAAATCCCCCTGGGGTTTATGTCTTAGCCTACTGAAGTTCTTGTTATTATATAACCTCTATCGTAACCTCTTGTTATTATTGCTATATTGTATCATACAGTCCTGTATCACTTGCATTGGCGTTTCATTTCGTTATTGCTTTTCAAGGCTGCACTGCTGTCATTTTTGGTCCAAACAATTTTTTTTGGCTTCAGATTGTTTCAATCACTACTGGCAGCGGGTCTGATAGGCTGCCGGGGAAGCATAGGCCTGAATAAATAGCCCCCGATGCAGGGATGTTTATTATGCGCCTCGTGCAACGGAGTTGAATTTTGAGCATACCGTAAAAAAACGTTTATCTACGTCACTTTGTGCTTCAGCTGTTGGCACATCCACTTTTCCTGAGGCACAGCAAAAGTTTTCGTTCTGGCTACGCTACTGATGTAGCACCATGTATATATATATATATATATATATATATATATATATATATAATTATTATTTTTTAAATATTATTATAGGCTATATATATGTAAATGTTTACATCCCAAAAAAGGGTATTTTGTTTGCTCTCTTTTTTATCCAGTGAAACAAGATGGACAAATATAATGCTCTACCTCCTTATGCCTTGTTAAGGGTCATCCTGGGCTTGAGCCAATCCTAGTGGAGTATGGGACAGGAAGACCTAGGACTCGAGGAAGAATAGGATGCTGATTCATCGCACGCGCACACACGCACACGCACACACGCACGCACACGCACATGCACACGCACACCAACCACCTGGGAAGGGTAAGGTCTCAAAAGAGTCTTACCTGCATCAGCAGTGTGGGAGGGAACCTTGACATGTCAGGTCCACACAAAGAAACCACTTTATTATTGTATGCTATTCTATTTAGCCATTTAGCAGACATTTTTTTATTCAAAGCAGCTTACAGTGAATATATTCAGAATTAAGGAGCAGGTAGGGGGTTGGCATCTTGCTCAAGGATGCCTACAGGGTAGGTGGCAGACATTTGGGATTGAAACCAGCACTTTTCGTTGAACAGTTGAACACCTTTACCACTACACCATCCTGCCCTATTCTATTCTATTCTATATAGTGAAGAATATATTACATATCAGTAGTAGTTCAATAACAATAGATACATATATTTTTTTCTATCCTATTTTCTATCCTTTTTAAATCCTATCCCACACTTATTTGAGCATAGTTCACATGCATAGTTTGCAATTGATTTTACACATTTCTTGCTGACAATATTAATGTGTTGAGGTAAACAGATTTTGGCAGGCCAGGGAATTGGAAGAGGCAGTTTGACTCACCGTTTGTGCACAGCCATTGTTCTTCAAATAGCATTGAAAAAATGGGGGTATAGAAATGTTTACAATTTGATGGACCATCTCACACTATGATTCCTGCGTGACTATGCAAAAATAAATAAAAATCATATATTAAAATGTCTGTTTTGGCTCGTTGGAGACTTACTTGTGAAGGCAATGAAATCCATAGGCCAGAACTCTCACAAAGAGAGAAATGGAAACATTAACTTGATGTATTTATCAATCAGACATATCCAAACAAACTTTTATTTCTTTTAAGCAGTTCGTGTTTTACAGATATTCAAGCTCAGATGTTTTTTCTATCTCAGTTTTCTATCTCATTAAAGACAACATCTATTCTGTTAATTATAAGAGCCCACTGAAAGGTATTCATCAACACAGATAAGTCATTACTGCATTTCAGAATGTAGTTCATTAAAAAGCACACATAATTGAATCGAACGTCAAATGCATAGTGGTGGGTTCTTTTGTACAGGTTTGTTATTTTTATGATGTTTATTCTAGCGGCAAAAGAGACATAGGGTAGCAAGCGAGGGAGATGATGACAGCTGTAGCGAGAGGGAGCGAGGATGATAGGGAGAGAGAGAGAGAGGAAGAACAGAGCCACTAGCTTAGCTAAATACAAAGAGAGGGAGAGCGAGAGAAGGAGAAAGAGAAAGAGAGAGAGAGGGTGGGACAGAAAAAGAAAGCGAGATGGAAAAGACAAGAGTGACTAACTTAGACAAACAATGCTAAGACAGTAATTAAGCGACCTGACTCCAATTAGAAGCATTATGTGAGGAAAATTGTTTTTTTTTTCATCAACCGTCAACCATGCATGCAATTTGCCCAATTCTCTTCCAGTTGCATACCCCGGCCCCATGCTAAGTCTTGAATGCTTTTAGTTTAATTAAGCTTGCAAGTCACAACCTCTGCCGTCTGCCTGACAATGAGTTACTTAAGGGTATCCTGATTGCCACGTAACACCGGCTAATGTGTTAGAAATCAGGGAGTATAGCATCACTATGGTCCCAGTCACGCTACTGTCATCTGGCTGTGCTCTTGGCTGGCGTCATCGTCCTGGCAACGGTGTGATTAATGTGATAGGTGGAATTTGTCTCGTTATGTTGACACCGGCTGATAAATGCCTTGTAAACAGCCAGTCACAGCTGTTAATGCATCATCATAATCCAGGATTAGGAGGTGCCAGGCAGGACCAATAAATGCAATTAGGCGCTGACAAAATTAATTCGACCGTACCGCAAGATTTTTGTGGATACTACAGCCCCCCCCCCCCCCCCCATTTTCAAGGCAGCTCCAGAGCGTGGCGGGGGGGGGGGGGGGGGGGGTCACGTCGGATCAACACGCCGCAGCATCTCCCGTTTAAACAAACAATTTCTAACTCAATTTGTGTTTGTCACAGTGCCTGCTTTGTGCGGAAGATCAATTGGATCAAAAGAAAAACAAACACCGCTGGCTTTTGTTTCTTTAAATAAATGATGAAATCTGCCAAATAGAAAGCTTTGATTTTAAGAAGCATAAATGCTGGAGTCATTCAGTATGAAATTTAGAAAGCTTGAGCACCGCTCTATGTCTGTGTTGCAGATGCAGCATCGGGGGGGGGGGGGGGGGGGACGAGACAGGTGATCTTGGTCGTTAGCGAGGCGGGGTCACCTAGGCAGCCAATCAGGTTCTGTCACTCGTCGCCGCCGTCACGCCTCATTGGTCCATCCGCCTGATGCTATTCCTTAATGTTTTTAACGCCACTTATTTCCTCAGCACCTGAGACTTTGGTTGGATTTTTCTTTCGAACTTGCTTAAACTAACACTCCCCCTCCCTCTTTCATAGACGTGCAGCCCCATTAGGGGAGAGATGGTCAATTGAGATGATCAATTTGCATAATGGAGCGTTAAATTGGGCCCATCACACCCACATCTCGGCAGCCTGCTTCCTATGCAGGGCTCAGTGAGAATGCCAATGTCTCTTAATGTTGGGGGGGGTGGGGGGGGGCGCACTTCCCTCCACCTCTAAGCCAGAGTTGGTTCACTGAGAGTTTTTGGTCGGGAACGTTATGCTGGCGGCGACTGGTTAAGTCTGGGGGTAGGAAAGAACGAGTTATTGTATTGGAATGTGTTGAAATGTTTTTTGTTAATGGTACGGTCCGCTGGAATCCATCATTCAACAGTAGAAAACTCTGGAGAATTTTTACCTTCAGGCGGTTAAAAAAGAAATCCTTTAAGCGAACACTTCCTCAACACCGTGCTTTCCAAGGCAGGAGCCCGCCCCTTCCCCTGCGTTCCCTTTTTTTACTCCAAAATGACAGAAATCCTTTCATCCACCACGCTCATCCATTCCCATTACCCTAACGACGTCTTTAATTGCACTGTCTCTCTCCCCCTGCAGTGACCGGTGGCCATTCTCGGACATGAAACAGATCATTTTGATTAACGCGCGCCGAGGCAAACCGTCGCCTTCTAATCTTAGGCAGATTAGTTGAGCATTTTAGAAGCATGTCAGTGCCTAAAGATCTGTGACAAATTGTATCCAAGAAGCCGCTTTGGCGCTGGGGGTCCGTCGACCGCTGTGATCGATGAGGGGGCCTCTTGAGTGGCAGCTTGGGCCCAGATATAGCTGTCCTTGGTGCGCTGCCAGAGCTGTGTTTGACGATGGCAGTTGGCGCGTGTGTGTGTGTGAGTGCATGTGTTTATCTTTGTGTCTCCGTGTGTTCTTGTGTGTGTGTGTGTGTACGTGTGTGTGTGTGTATCTGTTTATCTTTGTGTGTGTGTGTGTGTGTGTGTGTGTGTGTATGTTTATCTTTATGTCTGCATGTGCTACGTGTGTGTGTTTCTGTGTCTCTATTTGCTTATGTGAGAGCGGAGGAAGATACATAATGCATAATTGGACCTGCAAATGATTTTATTATTTTTTTTACAGGCACATACGTATAGACGATACAGTCGTTTGAAAATATCCCTGTTGCAGCGTTTTTACCAATTCATCGTCGAAATCGCTTTGAAACTAAAGAAAGCAGCATCCGTTTTGATCTCCAGCGGGTGTCTTTGGAGAGGACATTCGCCACACGAGTGATGTGTGCTCATGTCAGCTGTCCGTAAGGGGAATATCCCCAAAGGGACACGCTTCCCCCCTCTCTCTCTCTCTCTCTCTCTCTCTCTCTCTCTGTCTCTCTCTTTCCATCTCTCTCTCTCGCTGTCGCCAACTTCCTGTTCAGATGCAGCCAGCCTATCAGCCTTGTGTCCTGACAACTGATTGACATTAAAGAACTGAGGGATTGCTCATGGGAGAGGGAGGGGGAGAGGTGGGGGGGTGGGGGAGCGAAAGCAAGATACTTTTAAGTGGAGCTCTTCGTCAGATACTTGTTTGTGACATTGAGATAATATAAAAGGGGGCCGTGGGCTGAGTCTTTCGGCAGTTTGGAGTTACCTCGGTGGTGTCGTGATGAGACGACGTTCCCACAAGGAAGGTGAATGATTAATAATAACCCCTTTTCGGAGGATTTACAGTTAGAATTACTTTTACCTTTCTGGTACGAATATTAACAGCTGTGAATGGCCGTTTATACGGCCGATGTCAACATTATGGTGATGTGAATGTGCCTATGCTGTAAACAGCCATTCACAGCTGTCAATATTTGCGCTAGGAAGGTCAAATGTATATTTTATATACTTTTCGATATTCAGCATAACATTGTTTATGTCCAAGTCAAGTCTATATTTGTGTGAGTTCGAGCGTGTGTGTGTGTGTGTGTCTGTGTACATGGGCCAGCATTTGTATCATATGCATATTTGATTTGTAGCAGGGAGAAGGCACACACACACACGTGTTATCGACCGCGTGGCTTAGCGCGCGGGGGTGTGTCTGATTGCATGTGCAAACTGGGCTTCGCAGAGCCTCGTCGGTAGGGGGAATTAATTGTCGTGGCTCTGCATGCATGAACAGAATCTCTTTTTTTTGTACCTCTGTCGGCTGTAACACAATAGTAAAGGTCTCTAAGTAGGCAGTGATGAAACACATAGGAAACCCTTGCGCCTGCTCCACATCCGGTCTGGTCAGAGCTAATGCAACATGCTACATCCTGTTCTGCGCCTGGCGCTGAGGCACCGGCCGACACACCTGGTGACACGGCGCCCGCTGCAGAGGGGCCGCGGAGACCACCATGGGCTCCTCTCCAAAACAAACCAGATTAGGGTTAGATTAGGTTTCTAGATGGAATTAGTTCTGTTTAGTATTACTCGTTATTTAGCAGACGGTTTTGGAATAAGTAGGTAGAATGAGTTGTTATTTAGCAGAGGGTTAAATACAGATTGATTTCAGATACAGGTCTTCAATGAGCAGATGGGGTTTAGGACGTCCTTCTCAGGGATGCTTACATACAGACAGGCTGCGGACATTGGGGATCGAACCTTTTATAACCTTTTCGGCTGCGAAAAAGTACTCGCCGCTTCAGCATCCTATAACCCCAATTGAATCTATTAATCCTTTCTTTTTTGTTGTTGCATAATGATGAAGTAACAGTGTTTTGTATGTCGAGATTACGATGAGATCAAAGTCGGTGTACGTAGGATCGTATTTCAGATGTTTGTGTTTACCACGTTCCTGTGGTTTCCCCCCCCCTCCCTTTCTCCCCCCCCCCCTCTCTCCCTCCCCCTCCCTCTCTCTCTCTCTCTCCCCCCTCCCTCTCCCCCCCCCTCCCTCTCTCTCTCCCCCCCTCCCTCTCTCCCCCCCCTCCCTCTCTCCCTCCCTCTCTCTCTCTCCCCCCCCTCCCTCTCTCTCTCTTTCTCTCTCCCCCCCCTCCCCCCCCTCCCTCTCTCCCCCCCCTTCCCCCCTCCCTCTATCTCTCTCTCTCTCTCTCTCTCTCTCTCTCTCTCTCTCTCTCTCTCCCCCCTCCCTCCCCCCCTCCCTCTCTCTCTCTCTCTCTCTCCCCCCCCTCCCCCCCCTCCCTCCCTCCCTCTCTCCCTCCCTGGAATCTGACACTCCCCCCCCTCCATGCTTGTTTAAATGTCACCAGCGGTAAGACAACATGGCAGGGGTGTGTTTGCTCCTCTTTTCCCGTTCCCAGATCCATACCATTAGCATAAATGTGGAATCAATTATTTGGAGCTCTGATATAACAGATTATGCAGAGACAATACAGGGAAGGAGGGAATGAGTCATAATTAAAAGATGGCTGACCCCCCTCCCGGCCCCCGGCTCACTACCTCCAGCGGGGCACTGTGCTGACATTTCAGAGGTGAGCGCAATGACCTGATGGGAAAACCATAGACAGTTCTTGGGGAAACTTCACATTTACCCCCCCACCCCCCCCCCCCCCCCAAAAAAAATAAAAAACTGTAGAGGCACAAAGCATAGTCAACGCAATGTTGGACCCCCTTCCCCACACACACAGGCACACCCCATATAACCCCCCCCCCCCCCAAACTGTAGAGGCACCAACATGCCGCACAAAGCATAGTC
>JAOPHQ010006541.1:227500-312500 GCA_030340625.1 Merluccius polli
CTTGTCTTTGATGAGCTTTTCACATCAAGGCTGGCTAATGACTTTGAGCGGTGACTGTCTGCTCTGCCTCTAGACGAGAAGGCCCGCGGGCCACCGCTTGTGGGCGGGCTTCAGATGTGGGGTGGCCCTAACCTCCTTCTAAGCAGGCGTTCTCCTCCCTCGACAGAACGCCGATGTTATTGGCGAGAGAGAGAGGGCGGGACTTCCGAGCGTGCTTCGGAGGCGGCGATATCCATTTCAGTTACACGGGCTTAGCGGCGAGAGGCGAGAGGGAGGGACTGCCGATAGAGGATAAAGGGGTTATACCGTCTTTGTCAAATTCTTCATTTAAAAACGGGGACTGTTAACTGGGGTGCACCGCTCATAGGAAGTAAGAGGACAGAAATTGCATTGCGGTAGACCGGGATAACGCTACAGCTCACGACCCTCTCTCAGTAAAGGGGGCCTCCTCAAAGTCCGGACTCCAGTCCAGACCGAACCACAATTGTCTCTGGACTCTGAGCGAATACTTTTCGTTTATATTGTCTGCGCGACATCGCCGCGACACAACAAGTCAAAACAATCTGCCATCTCTACTGCAAGCAGCGCCCCGAATGGCCGACTGCTCCACTGTCTGTTTTGGTTTGGTCCAATTACATTCGGCATCCCATCATCTCCATGCAACCCAGTCTCATATGAGACTGGGTTGCTCCATGACAACAATGGGTTGACACAGGTTGGGCTCATTGGGAATTGGGACAGCCCAGATTGAGAGGTGACAGTGCAGCTAGTTTCGTCAGTAGTTAGCTAGTGTTTTGTTATGATACGTCCTTTACTTTACTATATCCTTTACCATATTTGGTAACGCTTTATATTAAGGTCCTTGTAATAACCATTACTTCATAGGTAATAAGGCCCTTGTAAGTCCTTACACGATGCTTATTAACATTATTGTGTGTTTATAAGCCTATATAAGTGTTAATAATGGCATTATAATACAGTTAATAGCAGGCTATAACACATTTATAAGCGCTATTAATTAATGGTTATTACAAGGACCTTAATATAAAGCGTTACCCTATATTTTAAACTATATCTTACCCTATATTTTAAACTATAAGTTGAATCATGAAAAGGTTTCTAATTATTTGGTCATTTTATTAACACAACTCCTGTCATTCTATACAACCATCAGGTGCATATTACAACCGCTCATTTCTAGTGGCGCACTCTAAATTGTCCGTGCGAAAACACCATACAATACTTTTGTTAGAGCTAGTAATCTAGTTTGGCCAGCGGTTAGCTAGTAGCCTAGTTTCGCCAGCAGTAGCCTAGATTTCGAACATGAATCAATCTAAAATGGCATGTTCAAAGGTGGCGAGTAACAGAAAAGTCGACAGTGAAAAACAGCAATTCAAAGAGGAATGGATTGAAAGTATTCGTTGATCCTCTCTCCAACGAGCACCAAACCGTGCCTAATATACCACGAAACAGTAGCTCTTATGAAGAGTGGCAATTTGAAACACCACTATGAAATAAAACGCAACCTTTCCTCAAAATTCAGATCTATGTCACCATGAGAAAAGTCCTCACTCAGATGAGTATGGGTGTTGGGTAAACACAAGAAGCCATTCTCTGATAAAAAAAATAATAAAGAAATAATAAAATAATGTATGACTGAAGTGATGGAGACCATGTTTGAAGGCAAACAAAATGAGGAAATCAAGCAAATCCCCCTCTCAGATGCCACAGCAACCAGAAGAGCTGAAGTACTGGCTGGCGATTTGAGCTTTGTGATGGAATAAATAAATGCAGAGTGCATTTTTAGCTGTGGATGAGTCCACAGACAATGCTCAGCTGCAGGTGTTTGTGGGGTTTTATAATGAGGCAAAGAGGGAGTTTGCTGACAAACCTCAGTGGACACACAAGGGGGGACATTTATGAAGCAATAATATGAATGCTGAACGAAAGAGGGATAGGTTTGTAGAAAGTGGTGTCAATTGCTAATGACGGCGTTCCAACCATGATGGAGGACAGAGAGAGAGGACTGGTTCAGCACCTGAAAGATCACCCCCCCCCCCCCCCCCCCCCCCCCCCCCCCCCGACCTGATATTTTACCACTGCATAATCCACCAGTCTGTGCTCTGAAATCATGGCAACAGTGATGAGTCTCATAAACGTTTTGAGAGCATCATCCTCACTGCACACATTCCTGACAGAGGTCAATGCAACTTTTGATGATTTGCTCCTGCATAATATTATCGGATAGCTGAGCAGAGGCAAGTTCCTCGAGCGTTTTAGGGCCATTAGGAAAGAGCTGCAAGTGCTTCTGTCAGAGCAAAAGAGTGCAAAAGCAAAACAGATTTTTCATGGATTTTATGAAACATGAATAAAAGATGCTGTTGCATGTTTGGCTGATATAACATCTCATCTGAATTACCTAAATTTCAAGCTTCGGCAACAACGAGGTGTGTGAGCTGCAGTGCATGCTACTTTCCAGAGGAAATGGGAGGTTTTCAAAAGTGACCTACAGGTAAGCCTTTTTAATATTTCCGACCACACACATTCCTTTTCGGTACTTCATCACACCCTTTTAAGAAGTGCTCCTTAATCCTTTTTATTTTGTACCTACAGGAGGGACTGCTCCACTTCCCACACAGCATTTGGAACGGACCAAATATTACATCCTCAGAATCATGTTGAATTTCCCGGAGACTCGCATTAATAACTTCACATTAGGAAAACAAGTCCTACTGTACATTGAAAACCCATTTCTGGACAGGACAGAGACTTCTCTGCAGAAGCACAACAAATCTCCCCATGGGCCAGCGCTGCTTCTCTTCTGCAAAGTGACTTGATTGACCTCCAGGAAAACATTGCACTGAAAGGGGCTGACTGTGATGCTCTCACCTTATGGACAAAGATGGTTCCTGCAGCTAATGTCTCTCTCCTGCATACGATGGCCCTTCACATTCTCACAGTATTTGGCTCAACCTACAGCTGTGACTCTGCTTTCTAAATAAATACTCTGAGCTGTGTGATAATCAGGAATCGATTAATAACGGATATAGCCTGCCATTTTGACTGCTAGGATAGTATCCATTAGTTTATCTATGTAACCTATCCGTCTTTCTGTCTGTCTGTCCGTCCATCCATCCGTCTATCTCCGGGCCTATCTGAGCTTAAAATGGTGATGGGCTGAAGTGATGAATTTTATTTAATGAAATAAAGGCCAGAAAGTAATTTTCCTCTCAGGTGGGGGTTCTGACCGCAATAATATATAGCAATCTTCATGGAAATAATCTGGGATTATCCGGTCACCCGTTCTTATCCCAGACACACGCACACACACACACACACACACACTTCTTTAAAATGGATTCCACCAAGACGCCTGACAGGACAGTGAGGAAGACAAGGTGAGCAGCAGTCCTCCCCCGTGCCACTGTGTCTATACGCCCAGGGTTCAAAATTAACACCTGCCAGTATGGGAGAAATTTACAAAGAAAGTATAATCAGTATCTTGCCTATACGCATGCTATATGAATTAAATAAGTGTGGAAATAAGTGTGGAAAAAACACTGAATCACCAAAGGGTGACTCTTACATATATATATATATATATATATATATATATATATATATATATATATAATATTGTCCCACTCTCAGGACCAATCTTAAACAACAGAACGTATGTATACATTTCACAGAGGCAAAACATAAACTACCGCCACGTACAGAACATATGTGTACTTTTCACAGAGGCAAAGGATAAACATGTGCTCAGCTGCAGCTCTTCTGCAGAACGGCTCAGACCTTTGTATTACTTGTTAAAAATTATAATAAAAGTCTTTAATTCCTCAGTGTCCTCATCTCTCTCTTAGTTTGCTAAATGTCATTTCTCCATGACACCAGCAGCCAATGGCTGACAGATTTGACCATTTGACAGGTAAAAAATGCGGGGTTACATATTGAAACAATTGCTTGGCCGGTAGATGTTTCCACTCAGGTGAAAATAGCCAAATTCTAAAAGTTAATTTTGGACCCTGCAAAAGCCAGAGTCCATCATGGAGGAGCTCTCTGCTTCCCTGATCATTTATATTCCCATTCACCATGAGCCAAAAGGCGAGAGAGAGGAGAAACAGACAGAGAGAGTGAGAGAGAAGGGGGAGGCACTCTGCCAGTCCTCATGGCACATATCACCCGTGCTCAGAGGGGTGCATCCGTGCCAAAGGGCAGCCTCTATGGTCATTGGGATATCTAAATAACATAAGCGGGCAGTGGATGTGAAGCCAACTTTAAACTCCCTGGACGCTGATCCGTGGCAGTTTCTATGACAGCCATCGCCAATCAATACCCCCGATGCGGCTGGTATTGGCTCAGGGAAGAGTATAGTCCCAGCACAGTTACACAGGGATATTTCTGGCTCATGCTTATAATGCCTATTGACAGTCTTTGTCTATGTGTGTTTGCGCATGTGTATGTATATATATATATATATATATATATATATATATATATATATATATATGTGTCTGTGTGTGTGTGTGTGTGTGTGAGTGGGTTTGTGTGTGTGTGGGCGGGGGTAGTTTCCCAGAAAGAGAAAGAGAGGCTTAACTTTTGTGGCTATACTATATATGGCTATAGGGGACCTGGGAAAGCTCAACCCCCCCCCCCCCCTTATGTCCCCAGCGAAATGCTTTCTACCGCTAATAACACTCATCTCACATCTCACAGCATCAACTATGTGCTGGTCAATTGCAAAGGAGTGCGGTCAGAGTGCGTGCTAATGTATTAGCTTGTGATGATGGGATATTCAGTTTGCAAATTGATGCATTCATACATAGGCTACACTGTTCCCGGTGTTAGGATCAGAATCTGATGTTCGCCCCAGGAAGGTCAATCTCTGCTAATGGTCAGAGACTCAGCCAAAGCAAAACAAACAAGCATTGGCTAATCAAACGGCTGGCGTTGACTGCAGTCAGTTTCAGCCTGTAAACTCAGGAAATCTGTGAAAGAAAACAGATGTTACGCAGACCTACTGGGAGAAGAAAAACAAAGTTAGATGATTCGCTTTAGGCAACTTTAACTCTAAAATTACCTCTTGATGTGTTCAGAAGACGTGGTCTCTGTGGATTTACCTGTGTTATGTTAAATCTTTAAGTGTCTGTGATTTTAAATTGTTAATATGTTGTACAATAGTCACCTTCAAGCTATTTTGATGCATCTGCTCTGAATCTGTTACTGATACACTCGGTAATATTACATTTCGTAATGGGATTTGCTTCACATGCGGGATCTACAAAGGCGCTTCCAAAAGCTTAATCATAATATGCGTTTGAAGGTGAACTTCAGTCGAAATTGTAATAAAAGTTTTGAAAAGCATTAACTTCACTAACAATTCAAACACACAATACGCATTCACATCTTTGAAAATCAGTCCAGGGTTGGAAATTGCTATGAAATTATTATTGTGTAATTGCTGCCGGATCTGTTTTATTCTGAACCAGACGTTTTAAAAGGTCAAAATTATTCTGCAGCTTTTACTTTCTGAGGTATATGGTACTCGAATCAGGAGTACAACTAGCCTTAAAACAATGTGACAGCTGGCAGGAGCACACCATGTCATCGCTCTTGTCGTACAATTTCCTAACAACGTTAGCAGTGATCCCTGGGGTAAACAGACAACAAGCTAAATAACCTGCAAGTTTATACAACAACAATAACAACATACTCTCAAGTAACCACACTTGGTCTAATGGACTCAGAGCAGTGTCCACCATGCCTCGTCCTCCCAGCAGACAGGGTGAAGGTGAAGAAAATAAGTGACAGGAGAGTGGTGTGTGTGTTGGTTCGGGCGAAAGATCGGGTCCCACCGGCGTCCTCCAGTCCCCTTCTCTGTTGATCCACGCTGGGGCCCGCGAGGATCGGACCATGGCAGCGTGCTGATTACTACTGGCCATGCCCTTGGAGAGGAGACCCTCCTCTCACCGTTATACTGTGATTATCAGGACCCCTCTCTCTCTCCCTCGTACCGGCTTGTTTGGTGTCTCTCTCTCTCTGTCTTATCTTTGTCACTCTTCCCGTGTGTGTGTGTGTGTGTCTCTCATCATCTCTTTCTCTGTTTCTGTGTGTGTGTTGTGTGTGTGTGTCTCTCTCTGTCTCTGTCTCACTCTCTCTCTCTGTCACTCTCTCTCTCTGTCTGTCTCTCTCTCTGTCTCTCTCTCTGTCTGTCTCTCTCTCTCTCAGATGAGCTCTGGTGTCAGGCCGAGCGTTTTTGAGGGAAGGTAAGATAGCCACAGCCTGCTGATGACTAACCCTTCATCCTAGTTTCTTGCCTTTCATCGTCCCCCTCTCTTGTGTTCACAAAAAAAACAACAAACAACTTTGTAACAAACCTGTTACAAAGTGCTTAACCATTTAATCGAGTTACAGCCGGTGACATGGCAATATAACACAACAAAGACAAAGAACCATACATTGAAAGGAGTAAGACAGAACAATCTGAACAAATGTGAGAATGAAAATAAAACTGTAAAAAAAAACAACATAAAAAAGGTTTGGTCCCCCCCCCCCAAAAGGATTGCGGTGTTAAGATATTAGTGCTCGGCAGTGTGTGGCAGAGGTTTGCAAAGTAACAAAACAAAAACAAAACCGTGTTGGTGTTGTCTCCCGCTCTGACACCTTCAACACCCCGCGCTGGGTTGGTGGGCAGGGCTCTGTGATTACGGAGACAGGGAGAAACATCAAAGGATACATGTGATAGAGTCCAATTATTTGAGTGTGGGGATCCCAAGCCGATATGTAGAGCATGATGTGCTTTCACTGCCTTTCATGCCGTCTAATTCTCACACCACAGGGGGATAATGATTTCTCAACCGCTAGGAGAGACCCGCACAATCGCGCCAAAGAAACACAAAAACGATTTCTAATGCGTTGATTAAAGACGGTGTGTGTATATGTATAAAACAAAACAGCTAATCGGGATTACAAATATTAAAGATTCACGTTGGTGTCCACTAAATGGGAGATTATTATTTTAAATCATGAATTATGAATAGTTAATGAATTAGGACAAATGAACAGGGAAGCGTTTGTACGTAGGCGGATTGCACACAGATGCCTTAATTACTATATTTTATTTCAAACATAACCAATTTAATACAAATATAATACAATGCATATATATATATATATACTGTATATTGCACATACAAAAAAGTCCCACTTTAAAGGCGTGGTTTTTCCAGTCCCTATTCTGCTCATGAAATAAAAATAATTCATAAAAATGAAGGATGAATCAATAAATCAATACAGAAATGTGTGTACAACAAGCTAAATTGTTGACAGGAGTGTGGTGCAAGCTAAATGGTTAGGTGTACTGTGAATGTCATGAAGTGCAAGAAGGTCATACATTTATCAAAGTAATGTTAACTAATGTTCAATAATATTAAATGTTATATTGTGTCCGATATTACAAGGGCACTGGTTGTCGGAAAAATAGAAACATCGCTTTTAATGCTTGGAGCTCATACACAACATGTTTTGCTGTTATAGGCGACAGCAAAAACTGCAAAAGCAAATGTTTTTGCTGTTTTAAGCAAAGTGCATCCCTACGAAGAGCAAACCGAATCGGTTACCTTGAGACGATATTGTATCAGTGTATTAGCAATGGTTGTGGTATCTATATTGGACCGCAACGTAGGTGTTATCAGTCCATCACTAATAGCTAGAGCCAAGTGTTGTGGTACTCAGAGTGCACTTTCCTTCGTTCCAGTGGAAATGTGAGTGGCATAGGAGTTGGCATAGATGATTGGGTAAAATAAGTTATTTTTAGTTTGTAGAGAACCTTAATCTTCAGCCTGGGGGGTGACTCTTGGAAGGAGGGCATGATGTATCTTCACAAGATCCTATCTTGCATCTCCCTTTGCCTTCGGGTGGTATAGCGAGCCACAGCGAGGGGGGAGGCTGCTGTTTGCTGATTTTTTTCCGAGACATATGCCTTTTTGTTGTGTTTTCTGTATTTTTTATTCTTTGTTACTGGGATTTAACTGAAGCAAGCGGGAGGGTGGACAGAGTTGTCAGGGATTAGAAACCCTGGATTTTCTCTGAGCCCTTCTTGACTCTTGTTTTTCAAAGACCACCTCACAATGTTCATTCGCCAAACTGTGTATTCACTCGGTTGATAGATATAAGGATATAAAAAGGTCCTTTTACTCTACTGGCATGGTAAGGTACAATGAGACATGCCATTTTTCCACAACAGCATTAAATAAATGGCACACAACGTCCCCCTCATCATCATCCTCATCCTCATTATCACACATTTAAATACCACAAGCTACCATACTGTTATCGAGAGCATGCAGATCTCAAAAACAGCCAAGTGATTTAGCGGTCGGACAGACTTTAATCTGTTTGACTTTCTCTGCGGACCACGCTGAGCGCCCTGGGCAGGCGACACGGCCCCTCGCATTCAGCAGCACATTGATCTGAAATTCCAACCCGGGGACTATTGGGCCAGCTCTTAAATATTTGGTTTTAATTACTGCCACAACCTTTACTCTGGCAGGTTACTGTTGAAACATAATCCCCAAGGGAGCGCTGCAGCGAGAGCACCGCGCCATTATTCAGCCACCACAGCGGAAGCCTTTTCTCTACCCCCGCGCCTTTTATTATTAGGGAAATGGGACATGCACCCAGCAGACTATATAGGCCACTGCTACAAAATAAATAGAACAGATATGGGATATAGTACAATGAAATGCTATACACTGTAGTTATATATAGATACAAATAGCATATGCAGTAGTACAATGACATTTCATACACACTTACACAACCAAAAGTGAGACAGTGAGAGAGAGCGAGAGAGAGAGAGAGAGAGAGAGAGAGAGAGAAAAAAAAAGTTAAATAGAGATAGACAGAAAACACAATCTAGAGCAACACAGAGATAAAACATAGTTATATTTAACATTTTACTGTCCAGAAGGACTGGATCATGAATATGTTATTATTATTATTATTATTATTATTATTATTATTATTATTATTATTATTATTATTATTATTATTATTATCTTTTTCTTTTCAACAGCTAACCGGATTACTTGCGTCGTTGCGTTGGTTTTGCATCTTTGTATTCTGTGGCCATGCTCATCCAATTTGCACCCGTCGCAGAACGTAAGATCTATTTTTAGCAACAGCTCATAACACACCGGTCATGGTTGGGTAGCGGAGGAAGCAGGGATCTCCTCGTAGATCACTTTGCCTGGGGCCAACATCTGCCTGTGTGGGCTCCTCAGCTGGTTCTCCTTAATGACAATTCACACCCTTTCCCTGCTCTCACAAATTAATTAGTCACAAAGGTAAAAACAATACTCTTGGTGATGCGATTATTTTGAATGCATTTACAAAAACAATTCCTCTTTCTCAATTATTTCTCCCAAGGCCATCCGGCACGAGAAAGGATGTCTTTCTGTTTTGTTTTCCTGGCAAGGTTCTGAGAGCTGCTCAAATGGCACATATTTTTACAACCAGCATTTAATATAAGGTGATTTATGTTTTTTGGGAAGAACAATAAGTTTGGCGCTAGGAGAACATTATTAGATTTCTTTTTCTGTTTAAAAAACAAAGAAAAGTAGCTGTGCGGTACCGGTTTGGTCAATAAGTGGTGTGGGGTGAGCTCAAAAGTAGTGTAAAGAATTGTCTAGATTCTAGATATTCTTGATGCTTCTGTAACACTGGGAATCTATTCAAAGGTATGTGATTGTAGCGTGATTAAGCTGCTGATCTAAACATAACTTTGATTATTTTACTACTTGAATGGGGCACCACTTCCGTTAGGAAGAATATAACTAGCGCCTCTCTAGCGTATGTGAGAGGTGGCTAACCTGTGTTCTTTAACACATAGCTAGGGTTTCAATTATCAACTTATTATTATCAACCTAATGTGTACAGTACTACTTTCTTTGTTTAAATTAAATACACTTTCCCTTTTGACCAGTGCAGGAATTATTCATTTAAACCAAATATGTAACTGTCATTCCCTACATCACCATCTAAGCAGCAGTTATTACCAAATCACCATTCACTAGATTTTCTATGGAATTACCTACTAGAATTACTTCTCTTACTCAACATAAAACATCAACGTAGTAGTCAATAATCACACTGTTTTATAAAAAGTATAACAATTTATAACAAAGTATAACAACAAAACATTGAAAACAACATGGGCCCAAGAAAAGAAAATAGCCGGCAATAAACTATTCTAATTCGCAAACACCCAGTTCAACGTTGCAGGCCTGAATGCTCACTCGTGTGCGTCGTAGCCTTAAACAAATGGCTGCTTCACCACGCAGGCAAACCAAATAATCGATACCTCTACTCCATGTGAATGTAGCCTCACACCGCGCGCTCCGGTCCTCAGGCGGCAGGAGTAGTTTTACTAGCTGGACATACCATTACAAAATACCTATTCTCCGTTTCCCCAGAAAATAAAAAAATTACATTTTAAACATTACAACTATATCAGATATAAGGCAAAGAGATATGTGATTAAAAATCAATTGTCACCTTATTTATTCAACTGAACTTTAACTGATATAAAACAGGCAATATAATAACACACATAAATGAGATTCAATTATCTGCAAACTAAATCATTATCTTGACGTTGATTACACGTGACAAACACCAAACCTAAAATAAGTAAAAAAGTTAAATCAAAGTAAATAATGGGGAAATACAAAGTATATGAATCAACAAAAGATGTGACCACATGGATGAACACAATAAAAAGTCCTTCTACTAAAACAATAAACATGCATTCAAGCAATTACTTACATTACCACAATATGTGATTGCGGAATACACTTATAAAGCATGCATTAATTGAACTTTGAATTTAAACTTAATGTTAACTAATTAGAGAGAGCATGTATGAAGTGCATGAAGTTCATGATGCATGCATGAACATGCATGAAGTGTTTCAAGAAACACTTCATGCATGTTTGGCACGTGTCCTTTTCCTTCTTGTTTTTTACAGTCCAAGTTGTTGTTGATCTTTCTCGTGAGGATGACTTTGTATTTCAGGTGGTGGAAATATCTTGAGTCCGTCTTGCTGTTTTGGGTCCATTTGGTCATTGTACAACAAAGTTCATATTAGGGACAGCAGGATGTGTAAGTGTGTGTATGCTTTTAAGTGGAATCACTTATCAGGCCAACATCAGTAAATGGACCCTGGACCAAAGTGCGTAATCCAAAGCAGTGCAGCCTGGTACGGCTTCATGATACAGTGGCTGTTAAATATATTCTAGCGAGTTATCCAGAACACCAACCATGCTGGAGCAGGTGTGTAATAGGGGCAATTGTACCAGGATTTTAAAAAATTAGGTGGCACAGGGGGACCAAGAACCAGTCAGGGGGGGCCTTTGGGAAATCAGAAGATTCCATCAGAAATAAAAACAAATAAATTTAAAAAAACATCACATGGGCATTAATATTAATTTTACTTGTTTTATTTTGAATACAAACTGTGGAGTGTGTGTGGTTGAAAGCTGGTCTACAGCCTCACCTGACCCCAGTCTGACTGATTAGACTCTGGGCCTGGATGAGGCTGCACACCTGTAGTGCATGAACACTCAAGGCACCCACGATAAACCAGCTATCACCACACACGCTAAGGGAGTGAGCCTCTGTCATGAGAGTGTTTAACATCTGCTCTAGTTTGTACCATCTTGCCAATAAACTGGTGTATTCAACAACTACCTGTACCTGTGTCGGGGGGGGGGGGGGGGGGCAGCAAGGCCACTTAGGTGGTGTGTGGTAGAGGTCTATTGCCACACTGGCGCCCAATGTCGTGCTCCCCGACCGGGAAGGGAGCCATCAGCCTCCCCAGCCTCAATTTGGCGTTGGGTGTGTTGTGTGTTGTTGATAGCTGGTTTAAGCAACCTCACCTGGCCTGAGTCAGACTGATTAGACTCTGGCTGGATGTAGTGCATGAACAATCAAGGCACCCAGGATGAACTAGCTTTCACCACACACTCGGGGTCTGTCATGACAGTGTTTCACATCTGATCTGGTTTGTACCATCTTGAGCATCTCGCCAGTAAACTGATGTATTCAACAACGACCTGTGTCCTGTGTTTGTGTGTGTGTTCTCTGCATTCAATGTTCTGAGCTTGAAATCTGTCCATGTGGGTTAACACATGTAGGCCATGCTCTGCCTCAGAACAGCTGTATTCTGTGTTTTTTGTGCTGGCTACTAAATGGTTGAATAAACTCGTCCATATCCAGGGACTTGGCTCTCTGTGACTCTCCCAGAGCACTCCCAGGTCACTCAGTCGCTCGTCAGTCACGGTTGTTTCGGTGATTCATGATCAATTTCAGGGTGAAAAAACTCTGTTCACAAGCAGCATTGCTTACTGGTATTGCAATAGCAATTTTGCACAACTGCAAAAGTTAATGAATCACCTCTTTGAAAGGCTCCAGAAACACAGTGACGTCTAATATGCTGGTCAGGCTTTGCATTCATCCTTTCCTTTTCCTCTCCAAAATCCTTTTGGCTTGGTGCAGCTTGTGCCTAAGGTCATCTAAGTTTGACTCATAGATCTCTGCGAACAAAAAGGGGTGTCTCTTCTAAAAAGCTGTTCTGTTGGGATGGAGTTCTTGAACGCCTCTCATTATGTTATGTTGCAGTTCTTTCTGAAACCATCCTTGTCATCTGGGTCACTCCTACGCTCGCCAACAGTAGATGTGACTACAGATCCCTCTAGTCTAGAGCTGGTCTTCCGTTGACTTTTTTTCACCCTTTCAATGCTGATATTGCATTTTTGAGCTGTGTCTAAGACCTTTTTTTACATAGCTCATCAAAAAAGGATTCCCCTCTGTAATTCTGAAGAGAGTGCTTCAATAAGTGTGTCAAATCTCGCTTGGTCTAGTGACGGTGACAGAAGCACATCAGATAGAAGCTTGTTGTCACCCAGCAGTTGGAATATTGCTAGAAGCCCAATGAAATGTAAGTCAATTTGCGCAAGTTGGCCCTGTGCCTCCACAGACCTGTCCCCACTAGGGCTGCCCCCTAATAGTCGAATAGTCAGCTTAGTCGATCGACGGAGGCTTAGTCGAATACGTTTTCATTAGTTGAGCAAAAAGTAAAACATAAAAATAACAAGGCATGAGCATCGCAAACTGAATACATCTGTGGTCGCAACAAGCCCTGATTTAACTCATCGCTGCAGAAATATTGACCAATACACCTGGGCAGGTAGACACCTGGGCAGGTAGACACCGCTAGAGATGCAGGACTAATACCGGTGATCGCGGCTTTAGTTCCCCGTGTCTGATCACTGTAATTCGGAGTGTGAATATCTGTTGAATATCTAATATCTTTCTAACTTTAAAAAACACTTTTGTATTTTTTCCCTCATAACTACGTCCATGAAGGTGAACTCTCCCGGACTCCGCTATGAACCGCTCCGTCGAAGGAGCCGCACATCCACACGCACCGGACACCAAAATACAAACATGTTTTCCATTTGCTTGCTTTTAAATAAAGTTGTGTGCAGTTATACGGTTAAATACGATTATTAAAAGTGTTCAATGTCTCTTTCCTGGTTGAACAACCAGGAAACCGGCAACCTTCAGAACCGCTTGGTGCTTGTGTGCTTGTGAAAAATGTATTTTAAAGGCTGATTATTACGGTGTTGTATTATCTGTAAAGTAGCACAAGGTTGACAGTGTTTCTGTTATAACCCTCTCGCCCTGGAACTCAAAACACTTTTGATGCCCCAAAAAATAAATCGAAATAATTACGTTAAAAGTGCAACGATTAGTCGACCATCAGCTTGAAATGGCAACAAAGAGTCGACTAAGAAAATCTTTAGTCGGGGGCAGCCCTAGTCCCCACTACTCTTATCAGCAATATCCTCAAGGACACACATCAATGCAGGTAGCCTGTCCAACATATTACGGCAGGAAAAAGTGCCTGCATGCCCATCTTGTGTTGCTAAGCTTCTGAAGCTCTCTAGGCTGACCTCCATACATTTCTCGCTGAACGTCTAGCCATTTGTGGTGAATGTATGAGCCCTGTAGCTTCTGTAGTAAAGAAAATAAACATGTCGCCTCAGGTACTGACTTGAAAGTATCAACTAGAACTAAGTTCAGGCAATGTGTGTTGCAGTGCACATAGAATACATGTTTTGCCACTACCTTTATGTGTGCAGAAACAGCTGCATGTTTTCCACTCATTATGGCCGTTCCGTCATTACCCTGGGTTACAAGATTGGTTTTGTACTCCAGCCCATATCTCTTGAGACAATTAATGATCTTCTCTGTTAGGCTTCCAGCGTCTAAACTATGAGCTTTTTGAAAATATAAAAAACTCTAATGTACTGCCCCCTTATAATATCTCAGTGAAATTTGTTATTTTTTTGAATGTCCTTAGTTTCATCAGCTAGAACCCCGAATGCCTCACTTTCTTTGACCTCTTGGATGATATTATGCCGAACCATCACCAAGGATTTCTTCTGCTATTTGTTCCAATATGGCCAGAAAGTTCACCCTACTCTCTGACTTCTCTGACTCACGATGGCTTCTTTGGGGAATATGTTGTGTAGCAGTAAGCAGGAGCCACAGCTTTTATATAGTCCAGATTATCTTTCACTACTGATACTCTTTATCCATTGATTACATCAGAGACGTGTTACTCTTAGCTCCCTTTTTGTATTCAGGCCATGCCAACATGGCACAGCCTTGGTGCTCTAATGTGGAATGTATTGCTAACCCAGAACGGCAGAGGGGAGTGAAAAAAAAATACAATGACTTGAATGACATGAATATTCAATCCATGGATATTCTCTATACTGTGTAGAATTAAATGCCCTCCTCTTGTCACCTTGTCCTTGCTGTGTTCTAGGAAACATCTTCAAGTTAGGCTGCACGTGACCCACTGCTCTAGATTGTGAAATATCAAAAAATATAAATACACTAAAGATAGTGTTCATAGCGAAATGGTCTAAAACACTGGAAGATGACATTTGTCAATATTCCTCTGATCCAGATTGGACTGGGCGGTGTTCTCTGTCACTGTCATCCTTGGATTCTGAACCACTTCTGCTGCGAAGCCTTCTCTGAGACTGGTCCTCTTCTCCCTCAGAGGTTTAGTAGGAACTTTCATTACTGGGTATATCTAAAACATGAATCAATTACAATGGCTAATATGTTTAACTGGTTGTGAAAAGGAAGAAAACAGGCTCATGTTTTGACTTTCACCAGTTACTGCAGGTGTAGCCCTCACTGGCCCTCTCAGGCTTGCTCTGACCTGTGCTGGCAGGTCCATGGCTGCTAGTTTGTTGGCTCTGACCTGCACTGGACTGCACTGCATCTGTCTGACTCTGACATGGTATATTCCTAAAGAAACCTTGGATATCCTTCTGTCCCCTTTTCATTCTTTATTTTTGTCCACTAAATATTTATATTAATATTAATATAATATATAATATACATAAATAATATTACACAAAGCTACATTTGATAGCTATGGTCTGGTCTGATTAAAGGCAGAATCATTCAATTGTGAAGCCGTTTTTGGATATGCAAATAGAGTGAATACTTTTTATGACTCAGGGGCTTAATTTCTCCCACCATATCCCAAATAATGTTTTGTTCCAATACAAACGTATATATGTACCATTTTACAGCTTAAAATTCCCAACATCATTGGATCAGATCACTAAGTTAACATTCTCAAACCCCACATTGCAGTGTTTACCACTTTATCGTAGTGTATTTAGGAAAAGTGCCTTGTGCCTTTAATCTTTAAAACAACAGGAATAACGTAATAAAGTAATATTTTCTATTTTCTATTCATGTGGTGGTGCACCCCTGCTGAATAACACGGGAAAGCTGTGTTCGGAATCGCGTACTAATGTACTATTCATACGTCAAATTGAGTGCTTTCCAACTGCATAGTATGTGGATTTTGTGTATGTGAAAAATGCCTGGATGTATACTAGATTAGCAAGAATTTCTAAGTATGCGGCATTCTTCCAGATTTATCGAGATTCCACTTTTTCCGACCTAAAGTAATGACCCTCATGACTTATGCAGATCTGTAATACAAATATTTGTGTGTGTGTGTTATTTTCAAAAAGCGTACTCAATGATAAGAATATCATTTTCACTTCTGTCTCCAGTCCTCATCATCACCGTGAGTGAAGTAAGGGATAATCCATGACGAGGTGTGCATGTATCGAAAAATAATGCACGACGTGGGGGCTATGAACCAGGGGTTTGCCGATGCAAAGTGCATTATTTTTCGATACATGCACACCTCGTTGTGGATTATCCCGCTTATACCATGACCACTTGCAAATCATTAAAATATAACGGTGTTGATTCATATTTTGGGGTAATTTTGTCTCAAAAGTACAACTTTTAGCACACACTACTTTTTGTGTGCCTGTAAACAAATGGCAAATGACCAGAGAAATATATGGGTCTGACTAATGCCTAATGTCAGTTAACATGAGATTCATATGGAATGCAGACATTAACTTATTACTCCAGTAAATAGAGACGATCTTAGTAATGACCTGGCAATGTTACCTTATTACTCCAGTAAATAGAGACGACCTTAGTAACGACATGGCAACGTTACCTTATTACTCCAGTAAATAGAGACGATCTTAGTAACGACATGGCAACGTTACCTTATTACTCCAGTAAATAGAGACGACCTTAGTAATGACCTGGCAACGTTGCCTTATTACTCCAGTAAATAGAGACAATCTTAGTAACGACCTGGCAAAGTTACCTTATTACTCCAGTAAATAGAGACAATCTTAGTAATGACATGGCAACGTTACCTTATTACTCCAGTAAATAGAGACAATCTTAGTAACGACATGGCAACGTTACCTTATTCTCCGGTAAATAGAGACGATCTTAGTAACGACATGGCAACGGGAAAGCTTTCTAAATGTAGTCCCATCCGAGTCCAGTCCATTTTTAGACCAGTGATAAGACGATCACGTCATAGCTGTGCATGTTATCAAAAAATAATGCACACCTCTCCAGCCAATCAGATTCAAGTATTAACCCAGGCCATGGTATATGGCCATACTTTCTGGATAGGTAGCTAGCAATAGTTTCTGGTAAGGTAGCTACTTCAAGAAAGGGCTTAAAAAGCTATACCAGTCTGGGTGATCGGACCATCGTAACCGTCTCTCCTGGCTGCACTAAAACATCATTACCAATATCATTTGCCAAAATGACGTTGTTTTTTCATACCAAAAAACAGAGAAGCTGTTTCAATCATAGGCTGTATAGTTTCCAACTTGTTTGACAAATGGTAGTCCAGATTACTTATCTGAAGTCTGATAGCAGAAGAGCTCAAATTCGGGTGAACAAGGCGTTTCTCATTCTTTTGCTTCATATTTGTTTGTTGCTGGAACCAGGGAAATGTAAATACATAATTGGCTATTTCAACAAACACAAACTTGGCCAGCACTAGTACAAAGTGTCTGTAAAGGTTTCAACTCAACACTGGCCATTGTAGAAATACACTTATTAAAATCCCCTTCCTAAAGCTTCATCTACTTGTGCGAAACAGATTCATATGTACAAATTCATATGTAAAAATGTAATGTACATAATGACTTTTTTTTTTTTTACGTTGTCCCCGTTATTCGATTTATTGTCACATTGATCACATGTCACACCATTTCTTGCAACCTTTTTTTATATTGCTGTTTAAAGTTTTTTGAAAATTCATGTTAGTTTGCAGGAAATGGCTGTTTAAGTTTGTTTAAAAAACCAACATTTTCTCAGTGTCCACATTGGAGCGCAGACTTCCCTCCAAAAAGATGCTGTGATGGGTTGTAAAAGATTTTTCTGATTTTTTTGCTCACCCGATCACATCCCTGAATATTACCACTGCTACAAAAAGCAATCAAGCTAGCTCCAATTGACCATTTGTAAACTACATGTGGCAGGAGATGCATTGGTGTGTAAATACCCATCCATTAACATTGTGATGCTGATTAGTCACCAATTAGAAAAAGTAATGAATAATGGAGCGAGCTCAATATATTCATATGACGTTCAAGCTATGTTTCATTAATGTATCTGTTGTTATGAATGAATGAATGGATGGAGGAATTGATTAATGCAGGAATCAGTCAATCAATGGCACTGAACTCTCATGCAAAAGTATTAGTAGCCTAGTACTAGTTTAACTTCAGAAGTACTAGAGAAATATTTCACAACAACTTCAGTGGTTTTGGTGTACATGTTTGTGCGCGTGTGTTTTGCTAATTGTCTAGTCTGTTTATTTTGATTACGCCTTCCTTCATTCCACTGATAGCAGCTATCTTCTGACAGAAAATAATAAGTGGAAGAGAGAGGAGGGGGGAAAGGACTACCAAGTGTTTTGAAAATGCAAATCCCCCAGCAGCTATAAACACAGATAGACGTCTTAGGAGAGGTTATCGCCTGCATGAGTCATGCATGGTCGGTGAAAATGCTATAATTTGAAAACTCTTTTGCGCTAAAGAGAACTCAATATTAGCCCTTTGCGTTTCGAACGCAACACCATGACAATTCAAAATAATAGAATAATAATAGCATTCTGTAACGCCATATTATTGATGATTGCCTTTTTGATAAGGCAGTTATTTATAGAAAATAGTGAAGCCAGTTAATTAAGTAATCAGCCAATGAAAGACAATGTAAGTTTATTTATACATCTTACATTTTAAACAATTCAAAATACAATCAATAGGGTTTGTACATTGCAATGTCAAATCACAATGACCTGTGGCCTCCATTTTGAAGACTGGGAGCATTGGTTAAGAACTAACATTGGAGCATAATGTTAGTTATTATGTTGGTAGTCATGGTATTTTGGTCATTTTTTCGTAATTGATCGATATGATTTGTCATTATGGGGTTATTGTTTTGTTTGAAACTGCCACAGCGTTTCTCATGTGAGACCTGGCAAAACAAAGTTTTCATGAACCTAGGTTATGGTATATTTATGTTGGTTTATTACAGTACCACAACTCTCGAGTCCTCTCAAATTATGGGTGGCTCAACTGGCAAAAAAATAATCCCATGATACATTTTGGTGTACAAGCCCTATAAAAGACAATTAGACAATATCTAGACAATTTAAAATAAATGCTAACTATACATATAGTGTAGGGTCCCTGCTCCCTGCTAAATCTCAAAAAGCTAAATCCCTAATACCAAAAGTCACTCAAGTTGAATTTAACCTTTCTTTCTTTTCTTTCCACTTTTAACCAGCCCCACATTTAAACAATCTCTTTGGGTTTAAGCTGGGGCTTTCCACCCGGTCTCTGGATTGGTAACCCAGGGTAGCAGAACAGCAAATTAAGGTCTGTGTGCTGTGTTTGCTGGTCCTCCAAGGTAGAGGAGAGGTCTAGAGCCGAGGGAACAATCCTGGCACAGCAGAGGTGAATCGCTACCAGAGCTGTTGGTGCTAGTGGATTGCAACCAAGAGGCTGGATGAGAGGGTCTTTTTACTGCTAGAACAAACCCATCCAAGAGGAGATTGAGACATTATTGGGTTGTACATGCAATAAAACCCTTTTTTATTATAAATAAAACCCATCAGAGGCTGTTACTAATTAAATTACCACAGTAGTAGTAGTAGTAGGAGGAGTAGAAGTTGGTCCTGTCATTTCTTTGAAGCATATTTGACTCTGTAAAACAGATTTGATGATTTGAAGGTTTCAGACTTCAGAGAGGCAGAGATAATTTTGAATAGAGAAACGTCTGAGAGTATCTGGGGTGACTCATCCCAGGAGATCACAGAGGCTTTATGCTCAGTGCGTGGCAGTAGGGTGCCCCGTTGATCTGGTCTGATGGTGTGCTGGTGCAAAATCTGCTTAGGAACGGGTCATCTGGATCACCATGAAGGCTATGTTGGTTTTGAAGTCTGTTTTGATCATCTCTTTCTATTTTCCTTTGTAACTCAAACTGCAGACTTGTGAGATTCCTGTGGACCAGTGATACGTTATACAGACTGTGTTGGTTTTACTGACACTGGGTTAACGAAAAGCCAAAGCATTGGCCTTTGTGTTTTTTTTCTCTCCAAGTTGTGTTAAGGATGTGAAGCACAGTGTATTTCTCTGCGACAAACGTTTCATGTTGAAGAAAAAGGACATGTTTTAATTAATGTTTGCAGTAATTATAGGAGATATGGTTTATTGACAACACTGAAGTGAGCACTTCAAGCCAAGACAGCTCAATACAAAGACTAATCTATTTTCTGTCAAGATTTTTTGTAAGGAAAGTTACTTGCAGACACTGCATCATCTGAAAATGTGGAGATGGTAATGTTATTTCCCCTGTGAAAGATAGGGTACAGAGTATAGAGATATTTAGAAAAGGCAAGTCTTTCTGACACTTTGAGTTGGAGCTGAACTATTGCTGATATAACAACATTAAAGGCAGTCAAATGTTGTTGTCATCTAAATACACGCGGACATGTTTTCCCTTCTTAAGGGCTGGACGTGACCGGTGTAGGGAGACAGTCGGAGGAGAGCATCTGGCCTCTGCTCTCGCCCTTGCTCCCCAGCGCAAAACACACACACGCACACACACGCGCACGCGCGCGCGCACGCACACACACACGCACACACACACGCACACACACACGCACACACACACACACACACACACACACACACACACACACACGCACACACACACACACACACAAAGGCACACACACACACAGGCACACACACACAGAATGGGGCAAGTGAGTCCTGTTGCTAGGATACAGAGGAAGGCTCTTAAAAGGGAGAAGGAAGAAAACAGGGCCAACGATTCTTCCCACAAACAATCCCGTCTCTTCAGCCATTGAAAAAAAATAAAAATGAAAAAGAGTTTCGCTTTTGTTGCGATTGCTGCGAGGCAAACTACCGCGATGTCGCTCTTCTTCGCGACCCCCCCCCCCCCACCACCACCACCACCACCATCAAGTGATCCATGTAAATTAGGGAATTAATTCATCATTCACAGGGGCCTCTGGGTTATCGACACATTGAGCCTATCAATTTTCCATTTTGCATTCTTTCACCCGAGTTATCACTGAATGCATTAAAAAAACATTAACGCGCTGCCTGAGTGCGTCGTGCAGCTTGCCTTCCTCTTCTGCAGCCAGGTGGGTGAAGTTCATGGTGGTTTGTTAGAGTGACTTTTTCTTCCCATCAATCAACAGCACTACTGACCCTAAAACCCTGCTCCGTAATTGCCTTCAGGATTAAAATGGATTGGAGGCTCCGCTGAAATCCCGCATGCATTTCCATTAGTTTTACCAACAGGAAGTCTCTCCGGCGCGGGCTGAAAGATGTAAATAAACACAGGGATTAGGGTTTTATTTTATACATAATTATATGAATATTCAAAACACTTTTAGTGGGCAGATTGCAGAAGTATTAAAAGTAGATATTCAGCATATTCTGTATATTGCTCAAGGCCATGGCATGCACTTTAGGCTCCTTTTGTTTTTCTAAACATATTTTGTAGTCATAGCAGGTGATATCACAACCCCCCCTTTGTGTTGTATAGCACGAGAAGATGATGTAATTATATTGAAGATTACATTACATTACAGCCTACTCCCCCATTATTATTACAATAAAGGTCAAACGACTCACTAGACGTGTGTGTAATATGATTACAGTTGAGTCAATAGAAGACAGGGGTCCCTGTTGTAGGAAAAGAAAAGAAAAAGATGCAATCAAATGCATGTCGCATAGGCAGTGTGTTGTCATTTGTGTGTGTGTGTGTGTGTGTGTGTGTGTGTGTGTGTGTGTGGCACAAAGCCAATTTAACGGAAAACAGCAGCATCACCAGAGATCCTCATTTCCATATTTGAGATACAAGACATCCTTGTAATTTCCATTTTTCAACGTGCGCCACTGTAACGGGACGCAGCAGCGCTGCCCGGGCTAGAACACGCAATTTACATGCCTGGATGAGAACACCATGCTTCGCCTTTAATGAATGGATGACAACCCCCCCCCCCCCACACCAACCCCCCCCCCCCCCCCCCCCCCACGCCTAGCTGTACTGGCTTTGTATGCTTTCCCTGCCCCCCCCCCCCCCACACACACACACACACACACACCACATTGTGATCTGAATGTCCAAGTGCCATGCCGGCTAGGTGAATTACCGGTAACCAGGTTTTGTGTTTGAAGTATAATTCATTGCTGTGCGTAAGTGTATGGGGGACGTATGCGTTGACGTGGCCAGGTCAGGGGTGCATAGAGGTGAAGTGTTTTTGGAGGCTGTGTTCATGTTTTGATTTGTGCTTGTGTTCATGTATGGGATCAAATCAAAGTGCATGTTTTAACTCTCACTTCATTTCCATCTGCCATCTCTCTCTCGGCTCGCTTCATTCTCCGTTTTGGCACACTCTCCCCTTCATTCTCTCTCTCTCTCTCTCTCTCTCTCCGCTTTTCGACAGATCTGTCCCGCGACTTCCATTCCTTTCATAATGACATCTTTCATCTTTCTGTCTCTTTTCTCACCTCTCTAGCAGTATTTTTCTCGTTCTATCTCTCTTTCTTTCTCTCCACCACTCTCTCACATTCTTGCTACATCTCTCTCTCTCTCTCTTTTTTTAGTATCAAAGTATCATACCTCTCTTACTCCATAGCTAGTTGCTCCTTCTTCGTCAACCAGTGCACTTGACCCTTCTGGTTCTCTCTTCCCTACCTCACCTCTGACCCCCCAATTCATATTAAACAGAGGGCCGGCTAACACACACAAAAAAGACCACAGAATAACACAGACAATCCTTGCTCGCCTGTGCTGCAGCAAAGCAAACAGCAAAGTGCATTCGCCACCGCTTGGCAGCCAAATGTTCCACTTTATAACCCAAAGCAGCCAATTCTCTCTCCCACTCGATCCCTCTCCTCCTCCACTCCCTCTCACACCCTCACATATCTGTAAAGACATTCTGCGTTCTTGAGAGAAAGGCCTCTCCGCTTATCTTCATATTGTAGTCCTGAAGATGTCCGCAGTGGTTGAATGCACAGGCGGAAAAACAAAAAAGAGCTTTATTTTCATCCTGTTAGGGATGCAACTTCCATAGCCACAAAAGAAGTTTTAGCAACCGACGACGCCTACGCAGAGGTCTCGGCATCAGCACAGAGCCCACCCACCCACCCGACCACGGACCTGTTCTCCCCCTGCCCTCTGGGTGGCGCTGGAGGAGCCTCAGAGCCCGTACCAAACCAAACCAGGCTCAGAAACAGCTTCTTCCCCCGAGGTGTTATCTATCTGAACCTGGCTTCCCCCCCTGAACTGCACTAATGACTCTCTATTGCACCACCGCCATGTGTCGGTTGCACCAATGCCATTCGCACAGCTCTTTTAAAAATATATATACATATATATTATTGTTGTGTTTATTATATGCCATGTATGTCCCCCTCATTAAATATATTATGTTTGTTAAGGGCAAATAATATGTTTGTTTCCCCCTCACAAGCTCACTCCACTTTCCTTTGAATTCAGTGTCCTTCTGTTTTACTGAAGTCAGAATATGCTTACAGGTGCTTCTTCAAGCAGCTGGACCACTTGAAGAAGCCAATCAACTCCAAGTATTGTTTCCAAAAAGCTGTTGGTGGGAGCATTGTTTAGAAGAGCAAAGTGGCAGACTTCCAAAAAACTTGTTAGTTGTAAGTAATTGTAGTATTGTGTGTGTGTGTGTGTGTGTGCATGTTTGTGCATGTGTGTGTGTATGTGTGTGTGTGTGTGTGTGTGAGAGTACATGAGTGTGCATTTGTGTCTGCCTGATTACCAAACTCATTTCCAATAACCTTCTGTCCTTATTATAACATTGCATAAAGCAGGTGAAAATGGTTTAGACGGGGGAAAAAAAATCTTAAAAGGACCATCTGATTATTTCAATTTAGTCTAGTCCTGTTGGGGGGGGGGGGGGGGGGGGGGGGACGTGCCTTTTTTATGATGTGAGTGAGAGTGGGTTGAAGAGGTTGGAGTATGCTCTTACAAGCTACTATCTATTAAATCTATTGCTATATAAAAAATCTATTATATAAAAAATCTGGTATGCCCTGTTTCATTTGTAGTTGACCTTAATGAACGAATAGCTGCAGTAAATACAATAATAGATAGCACAAATCGTCGACAAAGCGGAGTCAAATATAAGCTTTCTATTAACCCAAACTTCAGCTCATGAATGTTTTGACAATGTTTCAAGACAGAAGATTACAGCTGACCATTCAGTCTAATCCAGACTAATTCATTTGGGTTGGTTTAGTTTAGGTGCAAACTATAATCAGCTTCTAATTATCATTTTATGAATCTGGTTTTACTGTTACTGCCCTATGACACCCGTATAATTCATAGTGTTGAGTATTTATACACCACAAAAGACATTTACCCTTGGCAGTAAGTAAGCTGTGTCCGGCAAATAGCGAGAGACCCCCTGGGTTTCTCTACTCCAGCAATGCTTTGAATGCTAAAATATAAACCCTTCGCTCATTCAGCACCTTTCCTTGGCCAGTGTAACCCAGGACCAGGAAAACAGAACAAAACAACATTTTTAATGACATTCTCTTGTTAATTATACATTTGGACATAAAGTGCTAAACATATGTTAAACATGTAAAATATCTGTTTGATTACATGCATGTGAATCACTGTTTAACCATAATCAATAAAGCTTTTTTTCTTTATAATGGTGAATATAGCAATGACTCGCCACAAGTCATAATGGTAAATAATGCAATGACTCACAAATCATCATAATGCTGTCTAAAACAATGACTCTGCACAAATCATTGTAATGGTGAATAAAACAATGACTCTGCGCAAATCATCATAAAGGTGAATAACAACAATGAGTCTGCACAAATCATCATAATGGTGTCTATTGGTGAATAAAACAATGACTCGACACAAATCATCATAATGGTAAACAAAGCAATGACTCGGCACAAATTCTCACAAGGATTTGGCGAGCAAATACATTGACTCAAATGCCAACGGACACATTTCCCCTCTGGTCAACTCTGACACCGTGTAGATAACAAGTAGTCTAACTTCACCTGTTAGAGTGCACTCAATGCCTCTAATCCATCTTGACACATAGTTAACCAGCTGTGAACCCCAACCCTCACCGTGACACATCACCTTAGCAACCGCCCCTCCTCAATGGTCCTCTTTGTCGCTCAACGTAGATGTGTTTGTAAAGGCCATATTTGAGGCCCCATGTGAGGAGCTGTCGGACGGTAAGGGCGACCCGGCGGCCCGGAGGCAGGGCAGGGCGGCACTCCATGCAGATTTAATTGGAAGGTAATGTATAAAATGAGACAGAGTCACAGACGCATGGAGAGAGATAAAGCCGTTCTGCCTACCGGCGGTGGTGGCGGTGGTGGCGGTGGTGGCGGCGGTGGTGGCGGCAGCTTCGACGGAGATCAACGCACCTCACCTCCATTCAAGAAGAAAACATTTTCTAATGCATCCCTCTGGACTAATGTGGAGAGTCCTCGCTTTACGCCACTTATTTCATTTCTTTCCCCCTCTATATTATTTTTTCGCTTCGGTGCAATGGTGGCGAGTGCTTTTTAATTATCCGCACAAGGATTGCCACGACAGAATAAAACAATTGTTTTTTTGTTTGCTTTTTGATGTTGAATCCTACCGTGCTAAACAATGTTGTTTTAACACATCTATTTCATTACGAATGCATGAGACCCCTTTGTGTTATGTGGCATAATGAGGATGGGCATGGTTACACATGAATCCACTTTTTCAATATCATACTAATATGTTATGAGTTATGTTTTGTCATTAATTATTCTGTTTGGTTATGAATGACAGTGTCATCATTATTGTAGAGTTTATATTATTTGGTCTTTTACCATTTGCTACAATATGGTTGATGCAACAGAATGATTTGGTATTTAGACCCTAACCCTAAAAATAATGACAAATTGTGAGCTGTACCATTGAAACATTGTCTTCCACCTGTTGTATGAATAGCGTGAATACTGAATACTATGAATACTAAATGATCAATATTATATGATCAATGGTATTACGCAAAGCAGACATGCCAAGGATAGCTGACAATGTAACATCATAACACTTTTTCATGCAACGGCTTAGTTGCCTAGTATTAAAGAAAAGGACAGTGTAGTGGCTAAGGTAAAGGTACTGGGTTCTAGTCCCACTGTCCACACACCTGCTACGCAACGACCTGTGTCTTTTTGGATAAAATGACTCCTATAATCATAATACAACCACGTTCAACTCACGTTTGATCCGTCATTGAAAAATATAATGGGTTGTTGCATTTTCCACTAGACATGGACTTGATGTGAGCCCCCAACTTATGTTGTACAGAGAGAAAATCTCTCCAGATACCTACTCCAACTGTGAGACAGCCGCTTCACTGGGAGAACGATGGTTACTATGCAGTTCTCTCAACAACGTATACCTATGGCACGTAATGATGTCCTCATCAACATTATATGTATATCTATTATGTGAATAGAGGTACATTTTGAAACCACAGCTGTAGTATTGGATTATTGGTTTAAGCTCGGGAACACTTCAAATGTTGTTTCGGAGGGAACTGAAATCAAGAGAATAGCCCCAGGATCCTTCTGAATGAGAAGACATGCGATACTAAATCCCACATGGTCGCCCGCAGAGAGAAAAATATGAAATAGGAATCATGGTTTATAGTTCTATTATTTTCTTCTTTTTCCTCTCCCAACAGTTATTCATAGAGATGAAATAAGTTTCGCAAGGGAAGCAATCCCAACCAAAGTATGTTTCTCAAGAAAGTCCACTATAGCCAGTTTTTATTGGCTAGGATCAGACTTCAATACTCCGCTATACCCTTTGATACTCGAGGTTTCACACTTCAGGACTATGTGTGCCGCTCTGACATATTTTCTGTCTCTTTAATGATTTTTAAGATCAAGGTTACACAAGGAAATCCATTCTCAGTCCTAGAATTATAAGGACTAACTTTGAGAATAATGAACTACTAAAGACACTTCCACAACTTTTTACAGCACCAACAATGTTTTCAGCTTAATGAAAGAAAATAAATGGGGCATAGCAACTAGATTTATTTTTTTAAATTTCATTCAGAATTATTTAAACGACAATACCCATGAAGCCATAACATTCATGTGCGGTTTGGTTGCCTGAGCGATAACCTGGGGAACCAATGAATAAATGACTGCTTTGTCCTCTTGGAAACCAGCAGCTGACTTTGGCTCACACCTGGCTGGGTCTATTGTGGCTCTATTGTAAACCACTGAGTTCCTTGATTACAGACGTCTGCTGAGTGACGTTTTTCTCCTCTGCACATCGCTTTGAGACTTGTATTAAAATGGTAAAAACAGTAGCCATGTTGGGTAGTTGGATAGAGAAAAGTCTACACAGCAACAGCATGCAAGTAAGCAGCATGGACATATTTAATGACAAAACATTGTACTGCCTATCATCCCTTCTGTCCTACTTATTTACTTAATTATTATTTGTCTGTTTTTAGTGTTAATGTGTGCTACTGGAACACACTATCTATCTGTCTGTCTGTCTGTCCATCCATCCATCTCCTTTTTTTTAAATGCAACCACTTGGCTCATTTAAGTAAATGTCTGTACTGTATACTACATTATATTAATTCTGATTCACAAATTAATTAATCTATTCTCATACGGACTAAGCCATTGGCAGTCATTTGGGAAATGACCAATTTCCCAGCTCTTTTGCAATTCTCTAACGCAGCACTTTGCATTCCACGCAAGCGGGTTGTTTTTCATTGTGGACTATTGTACATTATGGTCTGCTATTGGGCAATTCATTATGCACAATGATTCACGCTGTGCTTACAGCGATGTACACGTGTTCACACCACACCTCGTCTGTGTCGCCTCCTGTTTTAATAAAGCAACTGTGAGAGTTGTCCAACACCTATGACATCACGTACCATTTAGTCTCGCATAGCCAGCCCTATCTCCACACTTGGTTTTTAGCACTGTGCCAGCGCTGGAGAAAGGTCTAGCTCTACTCACTATCATTTTGGCATAGGGGAAAAAATGCTCCATCTTGTTTGTATTTATTTAGCCAATCACAATTGTCTCGGGCGGCGCTAAGCCCAGGATCCACAGTTGTAAAATAGTGTCAGGGGGGAACTTGTTTTGGTGGGACATTTGCACGTAGGGAGGCGAGCCCTGGCAATCTTCGTCCAAACTTGCCATTTTCAGCATGTAGGTTGCTAGCTGGGAGGTTGTTGTTTCACGTAGCGAGGGAGACTTTGAAAACGGTAACACGCAGATGGGGGAAGGGGGAGGAGTATAAGGTATTAGCCCGCCCAGAGCCTGCCATTGGGCGACTATTTCAGTCGCCCAATGGCAGGCTGGGCGGGCTAATGCCAACAACATCCGGTGCATACCATCCAACCACAGCATGATATCTTTCATTTAATTCATTCATCGATTTTACTCAATTCCATATATTTATTTTCCTTATATACATATACAAATACAATATAAAGTACATCCACTCAGGTGACACTAACCGGCAGTTATGACATCACATCCTGTTCCCTCCCCACGCACACCTGATGAAACACCATCAGATATGTGAAGTATATAACTGACAGTGGCACAACACATCCAAACAACCCCACCACCCCTGCCTCAGCATCCATCCCCTCTCCTATCGGTTACAGCGAGTACCGTCACTCTGCCATCGGCATGCTTTCCCCCCCCCTGTGCTCCATGTTGTTGTTGAAAACTTCAACCAATTAGCATGGCCCCTGTTCATAGTGATGCTGGCAGTCTGCTGCTCTCTGCCGGGGCACCACGGGTCATCTCACTGTTGAACTACGGGAGAGAGAGAGACGTAGCTGAACTACAGCAGGAGAGAGAGAGAGAGTGCTTTTGCAATGTAAATGTATGCGTTCCATGCCAATAAAGCCCATTGAATCTTGAATCTTGAGAGAGAGAGAGAGAGAGAGAGAGAGAGAGAGAGAGAGAGAGAGAGAGGGCTGAACTCCTGCTGTAGTGAACTGAACTACTCCAGTGAGATGGCTGAAGTAAGATAGAGAGAACAAAATTAGAGCTAGATAGCTGAAGAGAGAGAGAGAGAGGTGGCTAAACTATCAGACAGCGAGAGAGATGGCTGAAATACCAGAGAGAGAGAGAGAGAGAGAGAGAGAGAGAGAGAGAGAGAGAGAGAGCTGAACTACCAGAGATAGAGAGAGAGATAGAGAGAGAGAGCTGAACTACCAGAGAGAGTAAGAGAGATACGGCTGAATGAAAGCAGAGGCCGGCGAGGCGTGATGATCTTTTTATTATGTCCGGGCGCTATGACGGCCAAGGTGAGGGCCATGAGGGCCACCGTGCACCTTGCCCAAAAAGCACTAATCAACCTCTAAAACCTGCAACCTGTAAAATAATGAAGAAGGAAAATAAGTCTCACAGAAAAAATACAGTCAGGCAGTGGACATAGATACATCAGCAACAACAGCAGGGAGGATTACAAACATTTAAGAAAGACTAAAATCTTTCTCTCTCGCTCCCTCATATATATATATATATATATATATATATATATATAGGTCCCTGTCAACATGATTAGCAACATTTCAAGCAATAGGATTCCTGGGCATATTGTTATTGTGGTCACACTTGAGCCATATGATTGTCTCCATTGAAGGTAAAAGTGTAATGTTACTGCCACTCGAATCGATGCGGTAATGCGATACAAGAGAAAAGCTCAATATTTGTGGAAAACAACTATATTTGATTGTCTCCTTTGCCTGTGGCATGGGTTACATTCCTGACAAAATGGTACAGTATAACATTACGCTAATCAGGTTGAAAGAGTTTGTTGCTGAAGGAAATCAATTGAGATACGTGTCATTAATGAGCAAGGGCTGGGCAACTTGCTCACGGATGCCTGCAGGTAGGCTGCAGACATTGGGGATCGAACCTAGAATCTTTGGGGCCGGGGGGCAAACACCGCAGCAACTACACTAACCCGCTCTCTGACATGTTCACCATTTCAATAATTAGATTTTTTTTGTCTGCATCCAGTCCTGTTCTGTATGCATATCCTCTCAGGAACCGATCTGTCAAGATGGGATAATCAGATCATTAACACTAAAATTCAGCAGTAATTAGACTGATTCTGCAGTGTATAACACCCACTTGAATGCCAATGACGACATCAACTCCAGTTTGGTGTTATTTTATGAGCTGATTGCTGTACGCCAAGATCTGATAGAATAATAACTTCAGCCACTCATGCAGTGAATCTAGTTTTGCTTCTTTTTTTTCTCAAGGAAATTCCCCCAAAACATCAGTCAGGGTACATGCTAACAAGCATCCACCTTCGATAACGCTGTCCTTTATGCTTAGCTGAATCATATAGGACACAAACAAAACAATCCAATTACAGCATAACAATGCAAGGCAAATAGATTTTAAATGAGTTCTCCAAATAAACTCTGCTTTATTGATATCAATCAGTAGCACCCAATAGATCGGCCACGGATGTCTAGTGTCCAATATCAGTCAAAACGTGTAATATTGGTATCAGTAGATGACGTTAAAACTGCCTTCTTTTTAAATTAAAAAAAACATTCAGCTGTGTTTGTATGTGAAATCAACCACTGTTGATTTATACTTATAAAATAGCGGTGACTATACATACCCGAATCTATGCTGTCTACATATGCATCGTTCATACCTCGTAGTCATGATACACAACTCGTTTTCATTTCATGACAAACAAACCACATGAAGAGAGCAGAAGTGGACAGCGTATTTGTTTCTCTGTCAGGTTGTGTTTGCGCTCTAAACTACCCGCGTAATGACGAATGGAAAATATCCACCTGAACAATATCTGTATTCAAATGTGTGTTTGCGCAGCATCGTTTACAAGAACTGCACACGTTATCACAGTCGACAGTGGAATCATTACCCGCACGTCTGCATTGAGTGGCTTGTTTACCCCTCTCTTTGCCTCGCTCACGCATCCACTTTCCTTTTTAAAGCCCGCAAGATGGCCCCCCCTTTCACGCTCCAAGTATCCACGGCCTTACAACGGCCTTACAACGGCCTTACAACAGCCTTACAACGGCCTTACAACAGCCTTACGCCACCGCTCTGGCTGGGTTAAGTCACCTATTCAAGCTGTGAATCATAACAAGAGGTCTCTAAAGCTGTATGTATATATATATATATATATATATATATATATATATATTATCTATAATGTCCTGGTGTCCTGGGAGTCACTCTGCGAGGTTCAGGGCTACTCTGGCAGTAGTTCCACAAATCAGACTTTAGATAACATCTAAAGTCTGATGGCAGGACAGGCCGTTTCATTTTCTTTCGCTTCAAATGTATTTCGACCAATCATGTATTTGGGGGATGGAGATCTGCAGACGCGCGTTGCATGGAATGGGTCTCTACTGGAAACAACCTGACTGGTGGAACCACAACGAATGTGATATGGCTGACCATTCATCTCTGATCCAGAAGAGGACTGATAACTAAAACGATAGCATCATCTTCCTATTGTCGGTATCCCTCCTTGGCCAACAGCGAACGCAAACTCGTCCAGCACCGGTAAACTAAACTTTTCCTGTAGCCGGTGGGAAGACAAGCTAAAATGTTCTGTCCAGACACCACTGTCCTGTATGTCCTGTCCTTTACAGACACTGTAAAATGTCTGTAAAGGTTTAAAATCAAACCTGTATAGTAGACTGGTCACTGTATAAATACATTTGTAACAAAACAGGAAACACTGCATAACAGCCGCCCCTCGCACTTCCTGGTGTCCGGCCCGGGCGCTGTGCAGTCTCCCCCCCCAGAAGTTCGGCAATAGCATTGTTGAACTTCTGGATCCGAGATTACTCTGGCAGCAAATTGCGCTCCTCAACGGCGTGTGGCGCGCGGTCGGAGAGGCACCATCGCTCGCATGTCACACCGGGAGAGAGAGAGAGACGAGATGTATGTTCCGGAGACCAGGCTTGAACCTGCCATCCGCCCGCTTATCTCGATCACAATGTTAGGGACACACATGTTATGGATGGGGATTGCTTTTTTGCTGCCATTGCTCCGCTAGCACCAAGCTAGCACATTGGATTATCCCCCGTCACATCTTTGACATTTCAGCCGAGAGGTTTGACGTGACGTTGCCGGAGATATGAACTTTGTGCTGTTTCTTTCCCCTTCTTTTGATTTCTTCTCCCCTCCACATCGGAGCCACCTGAGATTCAGGGCAAACTCTCTCGCCCGTATCATTGGCTCCATCTTAAGAAGGTGGATCAAAACATACACACACACACACACACAGACACTCACATACACTCATTCACAGTACGTAGCCCTGAGAATAGAGATCAGAGTTCAGATAGGCTGGTCTGTAATGCGCCGTGCCTAATCTGCAGGCAAAATGTTGTTTGCTGTTGCTAAAGCGGTGAACGCTTTCACCGGCTTTCGGACATGAATCCAATTTGCGCTAATGCGCCGCGGTGTTAGACTGGTAAACAAGGTCTACATCCATCCATAAGGCAACAGATAAAAACACCCCAAAATACATCCCCAAAGACATATCTGACTCGTGAAATGATGCTTTAATGTTTACACAGTTTGAATGTCATGTAAAAGTTGGCTTGATTCCAGAATGCTGTTACTTACACTGGCAAGAAACCCCATGCTAGTACATTGCCGGTTGAACACAGTGTCGCAGGGTTCAGGGTTATAAATGTTGAATTCCTGAAGAAGGTGCTTCTATATAATCGACTTGTTTTTCGTCGGCTCTGTTCTGCTTAGTTTCTTTCCCCCGTCGGGAGTATTGGCCCCGTTCCAAGACGGAAACAGAGGAAGAAAGTATCCCTGACTCCCCAGGAGAGACGGTGTGTCCTCTCCAGTGGATGGGGACCTGCATCCTTTCAATCCCGCTCTAAGGCTTCCTCCATTATGAAAAAATTCAGAGTTTACAGTTTTATTTAGGAGTAGAATTGTCTCTGTAAAACATGAGCCTATTAAGATAAGGAGAGGAATAAATAATACAACACCACTTTGCCAGTGATTAGAATAGAACAGCTGAAGTCTTCCGCGATGTGCCACCATGTTGTTTTTCTTACGAGGAGAGGGTGTCAGGAGAGGAGTGTGAAGTTAAAAATAAGTTTGGACCAAGGATCGAATTGCTTGTGATGGCTTGGGTACATTTGCCAAAACAACAGCGAAGTGCACGTGATAAAGTTGTCATTTTCTGTGCGTACGAGGCTACAATAGGCGCTCTCATTAATTACTTGATAAGCGCTTACATTTACTTTGCAAAATGCCAGCGTTTGTATTGCTTTCCATTCTACACTGTTTCCAAAGTGTTGTTGATTGTGCTCTTCTCATTAAATATGAAGTCTCATCTCTATCCTATTTTACGGTATTGATTAAAAAATAGTATGAGAGTTGCAGTTTTCAAAAGGTGATAGCAATTTGTTTCTATTTTCTTTTCGGTCTAAACACTGTGTCTTGAAGGTCGATTGGCACACAGATTGATTTTGATAGGCTTTTGTGTCGGTGGTCACCGAAAATGATATATCCACCAGAACGCGGGACATTGAAGGATAAGCAAATATTGCAACATCCACCAGGAAGACGTGACCTCCGCAGATGAGAAGCGAGGAGAGGTGTGGTGTCCATGTTTAAGATCACCGCCAGACATTTGCACAGCGATGACAGATGACCAAGAAGTAATACAGAAGAGAGAGGCAGGAATGAAGTAGATTGGATTCCGTCGTTGCAATAAGCCCCAAAAACGAAATACTGGGAAATCTAAACAAAATGGCCGCCACGTAAACAAAAAAAACTTGTGACAAACATGCAATAGGAGCTTTGACTTTGTGAACAACATTAATCACTGTTAGTGGCATTGTGGGGAGACTGTAAATCTCCTTATCTCATGTGTCACTGAAATGGCTTTTGCCCTCCTTTGTCTCAGTAGTTTGAGCCATTATTTTCTCCTCTTAATAGCATGTCATTCATTTCAAAGGCATTTTCCTAAATGAGAGGGCCACCTAGTTAACAGAAGGCAGAGAGGGGGGAAAAAGCCATTAAAATGGATGCCTTCCTAATCAACAGGGTGTTACCAAGGAACACGGAGGCGTGGGTTATTGTCTCAAATCTCTTTCATCATGGAGAAAAAAACACCATTAGCGTTATTGTCTAGCCTGGGAGATTTGTATTGTCTTCGCAACTTTAGATTTTGGGTTTTCGTTTTTTTCAGTACTATTTTCCACCCTTTTAATTTGATCTATGACACCTGATCCACTGTTTCCTTTTGCAATTAGGTCTGTTTATGATAACTAAAATAATAAGTATACGAATAATATACTATATTATGTAATTATTATAAACAGACTGCAGAATTGCAGCGCGATGCATTGATAGGCTTTTGGTTTGATAGGCTTTGGTCCATTCATAATGTATGTATAATATCTACATAATACCATATATCTCAACCTGTAAGTTGCTTAGGATAAAAGCGTCAAGTAAATGTAAGTCAAGTCAAGCCGATTCATATGGACCTTCATCACGATGTTCGTCTCAAAGGGATTCTTAGGCGTTCAAATCTATGAGATCTTGATGATACCCACTCTAAGACCTTGCCAGAGTAACTTATACAGGGATAGAACTCTCATTGACATATACATACTCACAATATATAATATTGTAAGGATTATTCATCCAATTGTTGAGTAAAATTTGTGAATTTGTAATTATGTATTTTAAAATAAAAAAAATATGATAGATTATTATAACAGGGGCAATAACTTAATGTTTTCTTAATAGCTACGTAACTGGTTATTAATTTCTACACAGATCTTAAATGGTTCATTAATCAGACCCCAAAAGCTACCAACTGTTGAGCCATCTAGAATGTTCCACCTGTAAGACCATAGGTTATATAGTAAGAAGACTTTGTGAACATAATGAATGCTTTAGGCTTTTAGGGGTTAAAGTTTAAGTGAAAGTTTCTAGCAAACTGCGATGCCAGTTTCTCCTCTCTCCTCTGTGTGGGCTCATGGAGTAAGTTATGTGTCAACGACTTGCCAAACACCCAGGTCTGCACAGAACCAAAATAAAGGGCGTGATTAACCAACATCACAGCAGGGGTGGTGGGGGGGGGGATGCTGTACAGGTGTGGAGACAGCAACGTAATGGCAGATTCCAGCAGATGAGGAAGGGGAAAAGAAGCAAGGTAAAGTGGGGGATGCAACCGGCGTAACAAGGACAGGGGCTGTGAAGTAACAGCAGGAGAACTGCCAAGCTGCAGTCCATCTGACAGCTATATTTGTGCTAATGACAAAATAGGTTACTCTGGGGCACACACACACACACACACACACACACACACACACACATATTTACACACACACACACACACACACGGATACTGCATATACACGTAGAAAAACCTGAACTCGATGTGTCAGTGTGTTCAAGGAAGCCTTTTTAGTAAAGAAAAGTTGAAACGTATCCATTAGAGAATTTAAAAAAACGTACTCTGGTGAGTAATTACAGTGTCGGTGGCACCACGATGACAGATCACATTGAGTTTTGAGTGTTAAATGACTCCCATTTGACTTTGACCTATGGAGAGGCAGAACAATGCTGCCAGCCACAACTCCTCTCCAAGCAATCTATGCCAAGCACCGCACTTTATGCTTAGTTTAACTACTGTAACTACGGAGCTACGAAAACGACGACACAGAATGTAAAATGATAACCATTTGCATTTCCACTTTTCTAACCTTGTAAACTTTGATATTTCAATCGACTTCTTCCGAAATATTTCCAGAATAAGACATTTTCATTAATGCCACAGCTTGGTGTAAAGGAAAAAAAGTTACAGTTACAGAAACAGCTATAAATAATAAAAAGTTATTATCATATTTCTGATTTGTGAACTCGCCACAGCATTAGCAGGCTTAGTGGGTGCCGCTGAGTGTGAGGCAGGACTCAGACGAGATGTTTATTTTTTGTTCTCCTACGGCAGAAGTTCACCAAGCTCCTACAAAGCTAGGATATTTCTTTTGTGTGGAGACCAGCACATGGATGGGCCCACTTTTTGTCTGGGGAAGCAGGATTAGATACTGTACTGTGTAGTTTCTTCACAGATAAAGGCCCTGCCAGCCTTACTTGCCTTCAGCTGTTTTTTTTAGAAACTAGTAGGCACTCTCTGACTAAGTATGTGTAGGCTCAAGAGCTTTCCAAGCCTGACTTACAGCTCAACTACACACACTGGCAATGGCACACCAGGGACATAGGCAATTGAAGGAGGGTTGCATCTTTCCCCAGCTAAAATGTTGTATTTGCCAATTCTTTATGGATTTTTTTCTCCTGTGTGCCCACAGTTGCGGTTACATGAGCGCTATTGACAGGGAAAATAAGATGAAAACATTTTCACTAAATGACACGATTCCCCCACCACCACAACCACAAATGAAACTGAGGCTGTGAATGAAGTGGTCTGACCAACTTTTCAGCTACCAGAACAAAGCATCCAGGGTAGGAATCTCCATTCCTGTCACTAGCGCCCTGTCTAAAGTAAACACCATTTGCATCTTGCCTTCTCCGTTCCTTATCTGTTCTCGGTTTTGGCCCAGTCGTCTTCCCTCGTTGTTAATTACATTTCCATTAGTCGTGCTTAGTCCCAGCCGTAGCTGCGAGGGTGTAGTGCCGTTGATTGTCCGAGCGATGTGGTGCTCGGATAATAACATGGTGGGAAGGATTTTGTGGTGATTTGTAAGACGGTTTCCGGTGCGACTGCGACTATTTCACCAGTACATTTGTGGGTCTTTTCTTTTCATGAGGATGTGGGCCGGCTTAAGGAAAATGGGAATATAAAGTATGATACTCAAAAGAGAGAAGCGGTCGGGCGGTTGGGATTGAAATTCAAATGCACTCATCTTTTTTACCTCACTGTTTGTTTGGTTTTCAAACAGGAAAGAGTGCATCAGAGAAGGAACTAAAATCTGCTTTTAAACCTCACCAATGTAAAATGAAAGATTTGGACATGTGATACATTACTGAGTCAGAAAACATGCATAGTAACACAGAAACTCATTTGTTCAATAATGAGTAGACGAATGTTGCCACTAAAATACCACTTGGTCCAAAATATGGGTGCACAGGACTTAAGCACATAATAAAATCTACTTCCCTGAGCAAACAAATAAACATTTGACCGTACGTGAGGAGCAATTATGTCTGAATATTTCTCCAGGTGACAATTTCATCTTTGCCTCCTCACAGATGAATGCTATATATTATATTACCCACTATTTCAGAACAATCAAAGAAAAAACAAATCACAACCCTAGTCTGTCAGAAATACAAGACCCTAAAATATTTAGTTGTTATCTTATTTACTGATTTACCCAAAGCGACTTTCAATGAATTCAGATATAAGTCATTAAGGAGCAGGTAGGGGTTAGGCATCTTTCTCATGGATACCTCCAGGTAGTCTGTGGACTCGGATGCAACCCAGTGTATTTTGCCTGCCTCCCAACACTAACCTGCTGCCCCAGAGTCTGCCTAAAAACCTCCTAAAGCGCTCCAGAACGCTTCAGCACATGTGGTAAAGCACTGCTGGTGTTGTTCATTATTCCTCATCGGTTTTGGGCTGTGGTGCTGGCTAACTAGGCGCTTCTCTGTGTCTCTCTAATAGCCCACTGGATTGATTAGCGCTGGGAAGATGGGCGACTGTGTGGCCCGCTGCCTCATTAGTCTCTCTGGTTGCAGGCTTTTTGTTTGTTTTTTTCTGCAGGTGTTTCTAAAAGCTCCCTTGCTCAGTGGCAAGCCCCCCCCCTCCTCCTGCTGCCTAGCCCCCCTGCCTGCGTACCTAACTCCTGTCCCTGGCTGCCTACTTGCTTGCCTACCCGCCCTGCCTCCCTGTCTCCCGCCTCCCTGTCTGTCTCTCCCACTCCTGGCCTGTCTCCCCCTTCCCTCCCTGTCTCCCTCACTCACTCCCTCCCTCACTATCTCCCCCACTTCATCTCTCCCTGCCTGTTTCCCCCACTCCCTCCCCGCCTGTCTCCCGCACTCCCTCCCTCCCTGCCTGGCTCCCCCACTCACTCCCTCCCCGCCTGTCTCCCGCACTCCCTCCCTCCGCCACTCCCTCCCTCCCTGCCTGTGTCCCCCACTCCCTTCCTCCCTGGCTGTCTCCCCCACTCCCTCCCTCCCTGGCTGTCTGGAGGATAAAGATGGAAGACAGGGACCGGAGCCATCTCGTTCATCTTCTGAGAGCAGAGGAGGTCACGTAGGAAGCCCCCTCTCGCTCTGGAGAAGTGGCCCAGAGTGACAGATGGGAGATGGGAGAGAGAGAGAGAAGGGGTGGGACTCTGTTCCATTTATTTGTGTATTATCTCAGTATAATATAGGATGCAGAGACCTGGCATGTCCACGCCAGGCCTTGCTTTACGATGACAGGCTGACAACATGCATTTAAAATTGCAATAAGTTCTGATGAAGCTGGAAATGCGATGCTGATTACATGTTGTTGTTTTCTTCTTCTTCTTCTTACGGCCTGGCGATATGTCATTACGCCGTTAGCCACGCGAGCGGGCGATAAACTCGAAACGATTACATCCATATTTTCCGCGGTGGCCTAGCAAGCAGTGAAAACAATCAAACCGCCATTATCCGGGACGCAACGAGCGGTATGTTCGATGTATTGTATTACCCGTAAACGCCATATCCTTCAATAAGAGTGAGGGTACCAGATGCAAGCCGGTGTGGGGTGTAAGTGGTTCTCTGAAGCATACATAGGTGTTGGATTAATATCACTGCCATTAGCAGTGACATTTTTTTTTTATTAAAAAAATAAATCATAAACAGTGAAAAGTGGACATATTTTTCCTTGTGGTCTTGTGGCGTGACTAAATATGAGGATGTTTAACTAAGGAACCGGTTGGCCCTTCCAGTTTGTCACTGGCATCCTAATTGCTGTGTGAGTGGAGCGGCAGACAGAGGGCTCATTATGCAGGCTTTTCATCTCACAAAATACTGTTGCAAATTCCTCTTCCTTCCTTCCTGACTTTCGGGCACTTACAGTTCCATTTGGATGGAAGAGAGGAGTTTCTGGATCACAAACCCCATCTCCTGAAGATTTGCATAATCCCTTATCGTGATTTCCCCCCCCCCCTCCCCCAATCCTTGACACACACACACACACAAACACACACACACACACACACACACGCAAACAAACAAACACACACACTCACCTCTAGGTAAACTGGGGTGCATTACAAATAGCTTTGTAGCTATTTCTTTACATGGCTGAGGGTCCCCAACTGTTGTCCACATCCATTGAATCGATGGGACTTATTGTTCTAGGGAGAACGATCTTTTATCTTGGTCATTTTTTATGTGCTTTAATAATTGGAGCTCTTGAAGTGTGCTGCACACTTCTGTGACGTCCCTGGCACAGGGCTGCCAAGATTTAAATGAGTAGGTGGTGGGCAATTAGGCTAGAGAGAGTGGCTTCCACTCAGCCCTGGTGTCCCCCTCTCCCCAGAGGATCCCTGTCTTCACTTTCTGGTTCCAGTCAGTAATTCAGCTACTGGACTGAATCATTTGTTATCCACCTGTATTCTCCAATTCGACAGTGTTAAGAAAACACAAAATGATACATACAGTGTGCATGTAGTTGGTTTAGTCAGTTTAGTCCAGAAGAGCATCATTTAGTTGACCTTATGATTTATCAGTGTTATGGGAAAAACTATTGGAAAAGTGAAAGGTTGCCATGCAAAATGCCTTGCTCAAAGTATTCAATTTCTACCCCTCAAGAGTTATATATATATATATATATATATATATATATATATATATATATATATATATATATACAGTATATATATATATACAGTATATATATATATATATATAGAGAGAGAGAGAGAGAGAGAGAGAGAGAGAGAGAGAGAGAGAGAGAGAGACCACTGAAAAAGACAAAAGTTAACTAGGTAAATCCATTATATTGTTTACTGTTCTAACTTTCTGAAAAAGACAAAAGTTAACTAGGTAAATCCATTATATTGTTTACTGTTCTAACTTTCAATAGGCGCCATATGGTTTTGGATCGTTCCATATTTGTTTGTGTCATGATCTATCGTGTCTTATCAGTGTATATCAAATAATCTAATCTTTGAGGCACAATAACAAAAAAACAAAACATAGATTTAATTTGCTGTCAGAGGTGAGTATTCTCTTTACAATTCTGCGGCGGCTTGCTCAATATTTTATTGAAGTGACAGTTGCTTCACTCTCACTATGGGATTCAGTCATCAGTCTCGACGGCTTGCTTTAAAACCCAGGCATTATCTCAGCCTGCCGCATTCCCTCGGCTAGCAACTTATTTTCCAGCTCACTGAAAATAATGAGAATCAGGTTGACAAATACCTTGCAGAACCCGATCTGAAGCTTCGTCGTTGTCTCTTGTGCGTCGGCGGGTGCTGCGCTTATCGGCAGGGGCTGGCTGGCACGGTCGTGACGGCGACCATCCAAATCACATAGAAAACGAGTCCTGTTCGGGCGGCCTGTTTTCGCTTCAATTTCAACTCCATATCAACTGACCAATCTTGCATTTTAGAATACAAATAATGATAAGAATAGCAGCCTATAATATGGGGAATCACTCTGGCAACAGAAGGCAAATGACAATTGCAGACTAGTATGCTATGTTATGTTCAACTTCAGATTGCAGCGCACAAAATGTGGAACCGAAGGAATAATAATACCCGAATTACTAACTTACGTTTTCAGATATATTTGCTGATATGTCATATCCCACAAAATGAGAAATTTTAATTGAATAAAAAAAATGAATTCAGATTTTTCATTGTGAATTTAACTGTTTTCGACCTCAGACAGACCAGAGTTTTTTTAGGTCTATTTGTGGGGCAGTAAGTTCAGGTAAGTGCTGAGGAGGGCGGCACAGTTTTTGTTAGTGGATGTCAGTGGATTGAACACACAAGGAATTGACTTGCTCTAAATAGAAGAAAATCTTCTGTTGAGGTATGTTTTTAGGAGTAATTTAAGTTATTTGTATGTAGCCTATCTTATGTTTTTTGCCAGCCAGGCAAGATGGTGGTACGCCGACTGGGCTAACGTTAGCTAGCAAAAATGTTGCGTGGTATCAGTCAGTAGATGAGCCAACAGAACTCACAGTTAACATTATAGCTAACTACATAGCTCAAATGTTCCTGTATAAGTTGGTATTCCCGTTAGACTACTGTTTGGGGTAAGGTTAGCTCTATATAGAACTGACTTCAAGAACAATCCGGTAAAGTCTCATACCATTTTACTTCTGCAACAAATTATGAATTTGAAAGCATTGTTCTCCTTAGACGGTCTTCAAAGCTACCAGGGTATAACACAATCTCATTGCCGTTTATAAAGTGTTTATTTTTATGGTTTGGTGAGGTTAGGATGCTTCGGATCTTCCAAGATCTTCCACATGACAATTATCCCAAGACGTGTTCAGTAGAAACTTAATGCAAGTTTGCTTTATTGTAGTTATGCTATTAATTTTCTAACTCCTTATCTTGGATTGCAGAGGCCATTACGAAGTGGGACCCCAAGGTCACACATCACCAGCTGGATGAAGCCCCAGGACGTTCCAGTGGTGGCAGACGTTCTGGAGACACAACCACTAACTAAGCAATAGCAAGAAGCAGAATGTTTTGTGTACTGCAATTTCATTTTTTTACGTTCTGTTAAGTAAATGTGTTTCTTTCTGCAGACACAACAAGTTAAACAATTAAACTATTGAAAAGAGATTTAAAAGAGACTATTTTCTCCTGACACAGAATATTGATGAAAAGATGCTGAAAGGCTACTAGGCTACTTCATTACGCTTACTTCCGCATTTACTTCTTGTCTACATTGATGTCCAGAGAGTTAGTGCTATAATGAAGTAGGCTGGTTAGCATTTTGACTGTCATGGCTTTGGGAGAAAAGGTGTAATTGGTCCTACACCATAGTTGGAAGAAATGTTTCTTCCACCATAGTTGGAGGAAAGGTAAGTTTTCAACTCCAAATCAACCAGATTGCTACACTCAGGTAAGTTGTAGAATGACGTCAAATCAACGTCATGGTTTAAATAAGGTCCAAAAAAGACGTCAAAACAATAATAATTTAATTCTCTAATTATTACAGCTATGAATTAGGACTTGCAAGGGAAGAGTTTGTGTACAAGTTTCATTCCTTATGAGTCAATTTCTCTTATACATAAAAGTAATCAGTTACTACTAATAATTACTTGTTATCTGAAATATATGAAGTAGAATTTGGAAAATACTGATTGATACTGTAGTGGCTAATGTGTTTGACTCCAAGCACAAAGGTACTGAGTCTGACCACCAATGTTAGTTTACTTATTCTACTACTTTATTCTTCTTAGGAAGTGTACTTCCTAAGTAGAATACAAAGTCTACTTAAAAATAAGCACACTTATTTTGCACACTTCATGTGCACCTAAAAACTTCAATTTCAAGTGCACTTACATTTTAAATACACTTATATTTACCCATCATGATAATCTTTACTTTAATGGGATAACTGTGTCAGACATAGTGGAGACATTGGGGATTGACTTCACAACCTTTGTGCTGGGAGTCAAACAGACTCAGTTCCAGGTTTGTTTAGTATTTTAGTACTTATTAGTAAATCATTTCAAGTAACTGGTTACTATTAAGGATACAAATGTTCTTTTTACTTTTCGAGGCAATTATAATACTGCTGCCGTGCACTCAGGCTTGAACCCTGAACCGCATGCCTATGAGGCATGAGAGCTTAGCAATGAGCCGTCTAAGTGCAATATAAGTGTACTTATGTTTACTAACAGACAGGGAATCTCGTTTAAATCGTCACAACTATCTCTGGAAAGTGGCACACAGGTATGAAAGCTTGGTGTCATCCTTGACACTGACCTAACTTTCTAGAGCCAAATTAACAGCATAGTTGAAACCAGATTTTATCATTTAAGAAATATCGCGAAGTTAAGGAGATTTTTATCTCAGGAGTACGCTGAAAAATCGTCCATACTTTTTTCCACAGTTAGCTAGACTACTGTAACGCGCTGCTCACAGGAATATCCAAAAAGCATCTCCATCGACTGCAGATACTCCAGAACACAGCTGCAAGTGTTTTAACTAGAAAAAGGAAATACAACCATATAACACCTGTGCTGAGGTCGTTACACTGGCTTCCAGTACATTTTAGAATTGATTTAAAAATGTCAATGCTCATTTTCAAGGTCCTACATGGTCTGGCACCCCAATATCTCTCTGACATGCTTGTGAGCTATGAACCAGCTAGACCCCTCAGGTCATCTGGAACAGGCCATCTGGTTATTCCCTGGATATCCACGAACATTGGTGAAACTGCTTTTAGCTTTTATGCTCCAAGCCGCTGGAACATCCTACCCAATAATGTTAGGTGTGCTCCAACGCCATCATCCTTTAAAACTGAACTGAATATATTCCTTTTTAGCTGCGCCTTTCAGTAGTCTGGTTTGCCGGTCTTAATAACTATTATTTTATTTGTCAACTGCTGGTCCTTGTTATTGTTCGGTTGCTGGTCTTAGTAATTTAATTTTTATTCCTATTTTCTTAGTGGTTTTTAACTCACATATATTATTTATGTGTTTGTTTTAATTGTGTTTACCTTTATCTTTATGCTATCCACATAGTTTTTGTGGCTGCAACTTCCGTGGTAGCTCACAATCTGTGCAGCACATTGTGCTTCCACCTGGAATGACATGTGCTATATAAATTGTGCTAAAAAGAAGTGTTGCTTGCTTGCTTACTTAATTATTATTTCTTTGTAATTTAAAAAAACTGTGATGCCCTTACAAATAAACATGTTTCCCACTGATGGTGAGAAAGAGGTGATGTTCTCAAGAGAAGAGACATGCTGTGATGGCTCATTGGTAAGCTGTCATGACTCATAGGGTTCTGGGTTCAAGCATGACAGTGACCAGTGTAAAATTGCCCAGAAAAGTAGACCAGCAAAGCTAAGTACTCTGTTCAAAAGGAAAGCACGGTGCAGCATTCATAAATCAAATTGACGATTGGGCACAAATGCAGTCAACATAACAGTGAGTGAAGGATCTCAGATTGATGTGAATCGTATACCATTATCCCTTTAGCATAAGGACATACTGTGTGGAGAATATCAAGAGAATGTGTAATCTCTAAATGTGGCTCACGATTTTATGAAGGCAATTCTGAAAATCAAAGAGATCCTGATGCTTTGAATTTCAGATTCAAATTAGATTCAGGAATGTAATCTATTCTAATTCTAATCTATTTAAGCTGCTTAAAGTTAAGCTGCTTATATTTTAAGTGGACTTGAATTTTGAGCCGCTTAAATAGCATATAAAATGTAGGCAAAAACAAGCACATGAGAACGAAGCCGCTTAAAATTAAGATGCTTGAAATAAAGCCATGTCAAATTAAGCTGCTTAGTTAAGATGGTTAAAATGAAGAAATTAGAATATAGCCGCATACATTTAAGCCGCTTAAAATTAAGCGGCTTAAATCTTTTTTTAATCGAAAGTTGGCAGATTTACCTCAAATTTAATTTTGATTTAATTTAACTTGACAAATGTAACTTCGGATGTGTCCCATAAGAGCAAAACACATCTTAAAATGCAGGAGAGACCACAAGATCATTACCTTTTGTTGTGGAAAAAACTTTGTACAACATTTAACACTTAACTTGACAAAATAAGAGTTCGGGAGATCTGAAATATGAAAGGTAAAGACTTTATTTGTACTCGGGAGCAAGCACAAATATAGCCAAGTTGGTTTGACAAAGAACTGATATTCTTGTCTCAGACTTCAGGTTATATTGGCTCCGTTGTGGTTTCCTCTTCCATGAATTAATCACCCAATCACAACAACCTATACATTGTTTACCTATTCGAACCTAAAGATTAGGCTCCTCCCCTGTGGCCCTTTCACAGCTCCACACCAGCTGGGCATACCATTATACTTCTGCAGCTCATGTACTTGTGAGATAAAATGAACTACAAACTAAATCACTGACTTGAGGTAGTTTACATACCGTATAACAAATACCAATCTTGAGTAAAGTAACAAATCAAAGAAAACAAATGTACCTGTAACAAATATGAGTCAACATAAAGATGCGTGGCAACCTGTATGAGCACAATGAAAATCACATCTATCCAACACATATTCATTTAACCAATTGACTACAATACCACAATTTATGATTGTAGGATCCCCTCAGAGTATGCAATGATTAAACTTTAACGGTAACATTAACTAATTAAATATAAGTAAGTGTAAGTAGACTAGAGACAAAGAGACTAGAGTGTGTGACTGTAAGTGATTCTTCCCAGGTCTACTTTTACAACAGTCACAGAGTTGTCAGTTGACCCCCCTGACCGGGAGACAATAGGGGTAACTACAGATGTGTGTTTAGACTCATTGGGTGCTTATATTATCGTGGTGTGTAATTAACAACTGCAGGGGGCCGTATGATCAACATAATAAACAAGGTTCATCCCAGTGTCGGCAGGATGCTTACGTGAGTGTTTAGGTGATTTGGTCACCCTGACCTGTGACCCTGTTCTGTTCCTCTCAGGGCAACCCTGAAAATCTAACTATATTAGGGGCACTAAACATTTAAGGTTTATTTATATAAGAGTTTCCCATCTGTGATTATCTGTATTCCTCCACACTTATTAGATTCATATAGCATAATGGCAAGATATTAATTACGTATTATCATTAAATGTAAGGGTAAATTTCTCTCACACATTTTCTCGTTTTCAGTGGCTTACTCATGTATGTGTGTTTGTCGGGGCTTTACAGTGTTTTAAATGAATGATAATTAAGTACACTTAGAATTCAGGTGGACTTACATTTTAACAACCCTTCATGTCAATCTGTTACTTTAACATGCAGAACGCAGGTAGACTAGTGTAGACATTGGAGATCGAATTTAATACCTTCGTACTGGGAGACAAACACACTAGCCACTATGCTGTCAAGTAACCTGTATTAGTTTATGATTGTTATTGTCTCAACCCACGTAGCCCGCACTCAAGTGCTCTTAATGCAATGTATGTTCGAACTATTGATCTAACTAACTATTCATTTTTGCTAGTTAGGAGGCAATTAAGTATATGATAGTGATTATGAATGCCAGTTTTAGTTTTTTCCTTTTTCATAGAATACATTTATAACATGAAGTGTCCTTGAGATTTTAATCAGGTGTTTTGGACCAGTTAAAGGTCATGGAGCTACATTAAGCTCAATGGGTTCCATTCACTGTCATTATTGTTCTAAAAAATGTCATACCTTAAATGATTAAAGCATTCAAACATATTTTTTTCTTTTCACCATGGCAAAGTCCTATGTGCTCTAGATGTGAGAATATTTTAAAACATGCTCATCAAAGTAAAACATTTGTTTGTCCTTGTTAACCCTGTTCTGGTTGTCTTGATGCTAGGTATGATAGCTGCCAGAGCCTCGTCCCTCTCATCAGTTCTCATTCTCCTCGATCTTTCTGCAGCGTTCGACACTGTGAACCACCAGATCCTCCTCGCCACTCTCGCTGGCATCTCTGACTGTGCTATCCTGGTTCACATCCTACCTGACGAATCGCACTTACCAGGTCACAGGGAATGGCTTCTTGTCCAAACCCAGCTCTCTTGACACCGGTGTCCCTCATGGCTCAGTACTAGGACTGCTTCTTTTCTCCCTATATACTAGATCCTTAGGCTCTGTAATCACATCAGATGGTTTCTTCTATCATTGCAACACTCAACTTTCCTCTCTTTCCCCTCCTCTGACAGCCTGATTGCAACACGCATCTCAGAATGTCTGGCAGACATCAGCACTTGGACGACTGCACATCACCTTAAGCTTAACCTTGACAAGACTGAGCTCCTCTTCATGCCGGGGAAAGACTGCCCTCACATGGACTTACTGGTCACATTGCGGTATGTCCTTCACCAACCGCGAGGAACCTCGGCATAGTACTGGACAATCTGCTATGCTGCATGGCCAACATCACCCCGGTGGCCCGATCCTGCAGATTTGCTCTCTACAACATCCGCAGGATCTGGCCCTTCCTCACGAGGGAAGCAGCAAAGCTCTTGGTCCAAGCTACTCCTCGTCATCTCCCACCTCAACTACTGCAACTTGCTCCTGGCGATCAAATCTTTGCAGGGTATCCAAAACGCTACAGCACGACTTGTGTTCAACCTACTAAAATTCTCCCATGTGACCCCCCCCCCCCCCCCCCCCCCCCTCCGTGACCTCCACTGGCTTCCTGTAGCCGCTCTCATCAGATTCAAGACAATGGTACTGACCTACAAGGCTGTCAACGGAACCGCCCCGACCTACCTCCAGGCACTAGTCAGACTCCACGCTCAACTACCTCGGCTGGCTGACTGGTACCGCCATCGCTAAGAGCAAGCAAAGGTCGCACAGCTAAGTCACAACTCTTCTGTTTTGGCGCCACAATGGGGTAACGAGCTCCCTGTCAATGTCAGGACTGCAGAGTCGCTCACCAGCTTCCACTCAAGAGACTCAAGACTCACTTGTTCAGAGTTCACCTGGACTCTGCATAGCCTCCTTCCTCTACCTACCCCCCCCCCAAAAAAAAGCAACAACCTTGTTAGCTAAGCACTTTGTGTATGTTTGTTGAAACTTGTTCTAGTGACATCCTTACTGTACCGACAGCGATATATTGTTTCACTTTCTTCTGACAAATGTACTTATTGTAAGTCGCTTTGGACAAAAGCATCTGCTAAAGGCCCTACATTTAAATGTAAATGTATAACACGGTGGTTCCCAACCTTTTTTGTCTTATGTACCCCCACAGCCTCATAAGGGGCTCAAGTTCCCCGACATCAAACCAGAAATGCTTTCCTTATCATCCCTATCAATACAACATTATCATTTAACATCAATATACAATATTGTAGTGGCCTAGGCATTTAAAATGGAAGAAGCTGAGTTGTACTTTCATCTCTGGTCTTTATTCATCTTAACTGTATTACTCTATAGGTATAAGAAAGCAAAATAAAAGGTACCCCCTAGAACCTGCTCACATACCCCTACACGTAGAATCACTGGTTTGTAACATACAGTATGTCTTCACTGAACTGAACAAGAGGATGACAAAGGCCCTTTTAGAAATACAACCAAAGAATAAAACAACAATGCATAAATATGTATAGGAAGGAATTTATTAACTTCAGGTGAAGGGTTGTTACTCTTAATGCTCCAGTTTTCTTTCTGGCCACAGATGCTTGTGAGCACATATTCATATTGCTCATAAACTACCGGAATACAATATATTGCCATATTTGCGCTGTAAGCGTAGGCCCTGTTTCTGTATTTCTTGAAATAAAAAGAGCTTATGTTCGACTGGGGTCATAATCCATTGGCACTAAGTCTGAGATAATATACCGTATGCGTTGTAAGAATGTGTTGAATTATTTTGAAATATATATTAGGTGTATTAATATAGTTATATTATTAGTATTTATAGCTTAAGTTATAAATACTAGTTTTAAGGGTACATTAATCCCAGACCATAGGCCTACTGTTATAACTTTACTACTTACTTATAACTCTGTTAGCAAGAAGATATATCTAAACATGACTAGCATTAAACTAAAAGGAGTTTGAAAACATTGCAAAATATAATGCAGGTTTTCCTACATCAGAAACAGCATTCACATAATACAATAACGTATTTTCAATATATTTGTTTTAACTTGTCAAACCCATTCAATATATTTAAATCCAATTCAGTGAACTTTCGATTTAAAATTTACCATGACTTAAAAAATATCTAGGACAACATCCAATATCATGTTTCCATTTGACAAATACACCAAAGTGAACTTTAAAATGAATCTAATAGAGGAATAATCAGATAATCCAATATGGGAATCATCTGCTAATCAGAGCTCTGTTAATTATGTCTACAGCCTGCGATGTTGAGTAGATATTAACACTAGCTTTTTTAATACCATGTTATTTAATGAAACAGCTATCATTGCTTCCAAATATTAGTAAAGTATTATGATACATATATCAGGCCTGGTGTAAGGGGAACCTTCGGCATGTATTCCCATTAGAATGTGCTTCATAGTTAAAAAATAATTACTTTATAAAAAAAACATTTAGTAAAGCCTTTTTTTCCCTCCTCAAATCAAAGGTGTAGCATCATTGCCGATTCACCATTAATTAAACTTTGTTTTATCATCCGCTAATTTGGCATTGAAGCAGATAAAGTCGTAATCTTGATAACAGGTAAATTCAGAGAACCCTCTGAGAGGAGATTTGACGGCACAGTCACAGAACTCTTGGGGGTGGGGGGAGTCAAGGCTTGGCCCCGGCATAATTGCATGAATAAAATAAAAATCCTCTTATCTGAACTTCAAAGTTGAGATTTTTTTTTTCTTCCTTCCACGATGAAGGTGAATACGTCTTTTCCATAAAGAGGGGTGAGTGGGTGGGATGGTAGAGGTTGGGTGTCATGGCCTTCCTCTGACAAAGTAATAAATCAACATGACACTTCCACTGGATGTAAAGACCAGGGCCACCTGCGCAGTTGCACTCTGCAGAGTGAATGGAGATTGTCAAAACGCCTATAAAACCCAATTCTTCGCTTCACATTACACTATAAACCATAGACAATTCCTCTAATTCTAGATTAAAATGAACATGGCGTGGTTGGGGATGGACAGAGTGTAGATTGCGAGGCAGTTGTGTGCATATTGATGTCTCCATTACTGGAAAGTGGAGTACCATAGAAAAGGACAGTCGCTGGCAAAGTAAGCAGACCGACACTGTTTACTACCAATACTCTGTGTTAGTGTAACTTATCTTTTTCACTATTAGCTTTCTTACAATAGGAATATACATATACTGACAATGATACTGTACAAAAACATATTAAAAACGAAACATGAGGCACTGTCATATTAAAGTTATTAACCAACCAGCTCCAGTACAAACGTGAATGTGAAGTGACAGGCAGCATTGATTAGAAATCCTGCTGAGTGCTCATTAACTGGAGATACGTATTGAAGTATTATAACATGAATACTTTTATTGCAAATAATAGTGATTCGATAAAAGGGACTTGTTAATACCAATTATTCAAAGTAATGAACATCCTGTACATTTCATACGGAATACTAGCATGACCTCGACCTCTTTAGACAAGCGACCAACATCACGCGCCATGCTGTCACCAAAATGTGCCACAATAATAATAATTATGACTCCCAACATGAGCAGTTTCTGTGTCCACTTCATTGTCAAGTCGATTCAACCGAAAATACAGAGGAATTGTGAGCTGTAGAAGGAAATATGAATCTCAGCTCTAGAACCAAAATAAAATAAAATAAAAAATAGTGACGACTGGTCCATTCGTAAAAAGTATCGATTATTTGTAAAATGGCCATCTTCAAAACACAGGTTAACTTTTTTTTTTGACATGCAGCACAACCATACTCTCTGCACATTGTCAAACACGCGAGTGTGTGGGGAAAAAACGAATACAACACACACCAGATCTCTACAGATCAAAAGGTACCCTATTCTTCTTTTTTTTTTCTCCAAATATACACACACATCTGTTCTATAATACTGTTATATCGGCTCACACCGTCTCTGCTTCAAAAAGTAGATAGTTAGATTGCAAACATTGTTCTTTTTGATCTATTCAGTTGCAAAAAATATCAAATAAAATAATTATAATTATAATGACATTTATGGCATCTAAATGACCCCGACAACATTGTAAAGTATGCCTGTACTGTGCCTCATTAAAATAAATGATATATAATTATATATATTCAGTGTTACACATTGCAGGTGTTTTCCTTTACATTGTTTTCACAAAGGAAGAGAATAAATACACTTCTGACCCACTTTCAATACACCTTAACATCTAAACAAGACCATATGGTGCAGTATTTTGAGAATTAAAAAAAAGAAACTAAACAAAATAAGCTGATGAGCAATTCCCATACAAAAAAAATAAATACAAAAGGAAAATGAAAAAAAATTAATCGCTCAACAGACCTTAAATTCACCATCACATAACTTCAAAAGTAAGAAGAGATTTTGTGCTTTCAGATTTCCACTGCGATGGCTATACTTCTATGGGTTTGCAGTTATGTCTTCATCTGGCTTATTTGTAAATACCTGTTGCCTATTAGTCCATTCACGGTACAAACTTTAAGACGTATTCAATGCAATACCGGAACTGGAAGATAAGTGAGCTGATATAGTTGTTGTTTTCCATTGAAATACTCAATATGTCAAGTTAAATGAATGTGTGTATTGTTGTTGAGCTCCACTCGTGAAATGTTGTTCTTTTAAAAACAACACATATTCTTCTGGCGGTGGAAGTGTAATGTCTATGGTTCTATTAAGGCAATATAGTATCTTCTTGTATCATAGATTAAAGATACACATGGATGAATATGATGTGTATTTGTAGTATTTTTAAAAAGTTAATCCTGTACTACCACACTGGCGCTCTACTCCACCCCCCCCCCCCCCCCCCCCCAGATATGTTTGAAAGCCATGGTTTTGATCGGTCAAAAGACCACACATTTATCTTAATTATCATGAGGGTAATTGAGCCTCAGCCAGAGGCGCATATAGAGGTATGTAAATGACTATAAAACACAATGGGGTATTCAACTCCTGTTACGGCCCGGTGGTGACTCAGAGAGTGGGTTCAAGCTGTCAGGCTGTACACCTTCCACTTTCCACATCCACTAATCAAAATCCTATTCTCAAAACAGGTCTCATATTTTTGGGGGGGATTTTTGCTCTGTAATGGACCTCTGATTGATTTTATTTAATATTTTTAAGGGGTTTGTTATTTTGAACTTTTTAATGTGACACTAAGCGATACAGTTGGCAATACGGCATTGGAAATGTTGAATGAAAAAACAAGTAGAACAAACATTTTTGTTTAAACACGTTTTGTGCTTCTAGGCGACAGTCGGTTGGAAACGGAGGCGTCACCAACAGACACAAGCATCACTAACCAACACGCATGGCTGGAGTCGGCCCGAGGATGATCCGCCCGTTGAACTCTTGAGCCAGAGTTTGCCATTCGCCGCCCAAACAAACACCCAGTCGAAACTGGCAGGATTTGAAAAGATTCTTAAATACATTTTCATTTGGGGTCTGTTTGGAGAACACCATTTTTCTTTCTTTTTTTTCCTTCTTTTTTTTCATGATATAAAACAATTTTCCTCTACTTCCTCTAAGCCACGATAGCATAATTACAGTGACATTCACCAAGATGGACTCACTAAAACAAGATGGAAGTTTATAATAGTTCACTTCTGAGAAAGAAAAATGTAAATAGAGTTGCAGTAGTGAGCTGTGTTTCCGCTTTATCATCATCATCATCATCATCATCATCATCATCATCATCATCATCATCATCATATTGATTGATAAAATCAGTAGAGCTGGTCCCCATTTCAAACAAAAAAGCCCATATCATATTAAAATATAAACATATATTACAGTATACTTGCTACTTTGACGGCTGCCTGATCAGTGATTTTTAAAACAGGCACGGTACTATAAAGATCCATTTTTATAATACTACAAAGGACTCGTGGCCACCCCCCCCCAAAAAAAAAAATACTTCAAAACTACCTTCCTTTGTTTTTTCTGTTTTAGCACTCTGCATAATTATAATTTGTATTGATAGGTTTCTAACTATATGCATTTCCTTTGCTGAACACTCCATTGTACATTCAATACTTAATACAATATTGGTATGGTAATTGTGTGTGTACTGAGAAACTTGGCACATTAACTTCATTGTTTTTTTTTAACCATTTACAAAAACAGAAATTAAAATGTATATTTTCTTGCCATCACTTATTACAAATAGATATAGCGTGTATGTGTATGTGTGTTTGAGGGGAAAGAAATAATGAAATAGATAAGGGGGAAATAGTGAAAGAGAGAAAGATAGATGGAGTATTGGAGAGAGAGAGAGAGAGAGAGAGAGAGATAGATAGATAGATAGATAGAGTTGTGGAAGAGGAATGAAATAAACTGATTTCAGAGGGTGGGAGGGTAAATGAGCACTGATTCACAAAGTACTCAAACAATCAGAATATAAAACCAAAATAGAGAAAAAAACTCAATATCATCATAGTATTTACACAGTGAAAACAAAAGTCACTAAAAAAAACCAAGAAAAAAAAAAAAAAAAAACCCATATATTTTCCTGACACAAAATTGATTATGTATCCCAACACTTGTTCCTTAACAAACTGTACTGGATTGGACTCCAGCCATCAGCCAATGTCAAAAAATGATTTATTTTTCCGTAAATGCTTTCGAAGGGCTTCTTTACAGTCATTGTGTATGGGGGCTGGCCCTCCTCTGCTAGTACACGCTGATGAAGGTGGAGAGAGCCAAGATCAGGGACCAGCAGGCCAGCGGGACCTGAGCGCTTCCTGTACTCCCATAGGGTGCAGTGTTGGGTGCTGTAGGCAGGGAGACAAGAGGAGCTCTGATTAGTTCTGATTGCACTTTCATACTTTCCCCAATAATAAAGGAGAAAAAGGGAAACTAAAGCTGCTTGCGAAGCAGCTTCACAAAAAGAGTGGAACAATCGGCGACCATTACCATCACAGCTGTTTATTTAATTTTGTTTTTCCTTCCAAAGTGTTTACACAGATTAGTATTTTGTAAGAAAAAAAACAAAAAACCTAACCACAGAGAAATCATGATGCATGCATTGCCTTTCATTTCCAACATGTGTCAAATTGCTAATATCCCTACTGTCTATGTTTTTTCAAATTAGAAAATATTTTTGTACCCTATCATAATCAGAAAACTGAATAAATTAAGGTTGGAAAATATGTTTGCAACACATCGATATCACAACAACAGCAGCATATATTAGAATACATTAACATTTTGACATATCTTTTGGAGCATGTCAATTTCACAACATGCAGATAGGGGAATACATCAAGGTTTGAAGAACAAATTGTTTTTAATCACATCTGTATCGCGGGCCACAGAGGCAGATACGAGGAAAGAATAGATGAGGTTTATGACAAGTATAGTGTTATGTAATTAGCCCGCTTTGTCTCCTTGCTGTTTGCGTTGCTCTCAAAAGTGTACATCCATCATAATACAAGTAGTAGACTACAGAAGGGTGCTTTAGACAGGAGAGGGCTCTTATATAAAAATACAGTGCTGCACCCTTACAGATGGAGGTGAGATTTAAACCCCTGTGTTTTTATCTGCAACATTTTTGTTTGTGTTTGTTGTTGAAACAGTGTCTAATGGGCCAATGGGATACAGGCAAAACTCGGCAGAGAGGGGAAGAGGAGATTGTATTGGATTAGTTACGGCCAATGATCTTTAAGTCTTGCTGTTTTTTTTTTGTGTTCCCACACGCGTCTTAAACATGAGTGGCAGCGCAGCGCAGAGCTAAGCGAGCTAGCTGGGAAGCTAGTGAAGCCTACACTGTAGCCATGACGATGCATGCAAACTTTGTTGGAAGACAGCCGAAAAAGATCCCTGGTAGAGGCAGTAAGTCAAGATGACACCCCAAGAGGATGCTTTTAAAAACACACACACACACACACACACACACACACACACACACACAAACACACACACACACACACACACACACACACACACACACACACACACACACACACACACACACACACACACAATAGTGCAATCAGGTATTGTTCTACCTGGGGAAATCATGTGGTACACAGCCAATACCAGCAGGACACTGCTATTTACACATCCATGTAATTAGTTCACTATGTAATACCTCACATGTACACCCAACACTGCACAGCCACAGCCACACACACACACACACACACACACACACACACACACACACACACACACACACACACACACACACACAGGCACAAACACCCACCCACAAATGCCCATACACTTGCACACACATACATCCACGCAGATGCGCATTTATTCACCCACACACACATGCACACACATATATCCGACGCACACATACACACACACAGATTATACACATCCACACACATGTAGACACACACACACACACACGCATGCACCCAACAACACACACACACACCAAGCCTTTCGAATAAATTACATGACAAACACACACCCACACACATACACACACACACCCACCCACACACAAGCAAATGCACTCACATAAACAGGAGGCATGTGTATAACAGCGCACATTCATTCATCATCTACACCAAAAAATAATTTTCCCATTTATAACCATCCATCACTCCAGCAGTCCCGTCACTCCACCGCCGTGTGTTTCCAACACTATAGGGCCCAGGCAGGTGATGCTTTCACCCTCCGTGCTGAACATCTCGAATCATGCTGTTGTGGAAGATAATAGCAGGTTGCTCGTAACAATATGTTCTGCTTTGATTTGGGTGGGTGGGGTTTTTCCTCCCTCACAGGGTAGGAACACAGCCCGTTGTCATGTGCCACACACTACTGTTTTTAACGCAGACATCACATTATAGTGAAAACCGTAGCCGCTACCTCAGATGGGAGCACAAGGAGAGAGAGAGAGAGAGAGAGAGAGAGAGAGAGAGAGAGAGAGAGGGGGGGGGGGGACCAGAGAGAGCATAAGAGAGATGGAGAGTGACAGGGGAAGAACATATTAATTTGGGGAGAAAAATGATGATGTTTGTGAGATTTCCTATCAGTTTGTGAGACATTTCTTTTGTGTTTTTAGCAGTTGTCCTTGGTTTCCAGGTGTTATTTTCTGCAAATATTGCTGTTTCCATCTTCTATATGTTTCTTTCTCTGTCATCACATGCTACCTCTCTCTCCCTCCCTTCTCCCGCTTTCCTTTTGTTTTATATTGTGTACTTCTCACTCTCTCTCTCTCTCTCTGCATCTCGCTCTCCACCTCTCTACATCTCGCTCTCTATCACTCTTTCGCCTTTCTCTATCGCTCCTGCGCTCTCTCTCTCTCTCCCCCCCCCCCCCCCCTCTCTCTCTCTCTCTCTCTCTCGGTCTGTCTGTCTGTCTCTGTCTGTCTCTCTCTCCCTCTCCCCCACCTCTCCCTCCCCTTCTACAGCATAGGATAATGACACAGTTTTCCACCGCTGCGAGAGAGTGAGCCGAGATAGATGGTAACCATGGCAACAGCTGCTGTCCTGCACCCCGCCGGTCCTGCCACCGCCGTGTCCTGAGCGGTTCAGGGGCCAGCCCAGAGGTAATTGCCCTCTCTACTGTTTCTGACTGATGATGATTGTGTCTCATAGTGTAGCGCACACCAGTGTCAATAAACCTCCCTCCCAGTTTAAGCAATTTAGGGGAAGGGAGTGAAGAAAGTCAATATTGCCGGGTTCCTGCTTTCTCTGTGCAGTGTTTGATTTTGGGGCTTTTCATATCCCCCTGTGTCACTTGCTAAAAGCAAGGCACCTCTGTTGTTTTGACTGTGTGGGTTGTAACTCGCCATTTTAATTGTGTCCCCCCGTCCAGGAACTGCCTGAGAAAGCAGGCTTTTTCCTGCTTATTAACATGGGATAGGGGGGGGGGAGAGAGAGAGAGAGAGAGAGAGAGAGAGAGAGAGAGAGAGAGAGAGAACGGGGGACTAGGAAAAGCAATAAGCAATATGTGGAGAGAAAGGAAAATAAAGAGGTTTGGACAAAAAATTGTGTGAACAGGTGAGGAAGAGAGAGAGAGGGGGAGATAGAAAATGGGCAGGCAGGCAGAAAGACAGGCAGAAAGACAGACAGGCGGACAGAGAGAGGCTCAGTAATGGGGAGGGGAGGTGATCTCCACACACAGCGAACACTCAGGCTTTGAATTTAATTGCCACGTACATCAGCAGCGGGCTACAATGAACTAGCAGAGCGCCAGACAATACATCATAAAGAAACCAACAGAGTCAAGACAAGGCGGCAAGACAGGCTCCGAAAGGAACGGAGAGACGAGAGCAGGAGATAAGCAGAGATGAAAGCGATACACTTCAATTACTGTTGAGGGTACACGGGCAAAATGAAAAACTAAAAAAAAAACCCACGCTACAACCCAAAGTCGTATGGAAATAGCAGCCAGCCCTGTTCTCTCCCTAGCCTTGTTGTGGGATGGAGACATGAGCTCTAAACAGGGTTACCCGTGTAGGGAATGGATGAGAGTAAGTAGGAGACATCTCTCTCTCTCTCCCTCTCTCTCTCTCTCTCTCTCTCTCTCTCTCTCTCTCTCTCTCTCTCTCTCTCTCTATCTCTCTCCCCTCAATGTTTAATAAGCAGGAAAAAGCGAGTGCTTCTTATACCGCCCCCCCCCAACCTCCCTATCCATATCGACTTTTCTGCCTTTATGCACTTTTTAGTAATACATTACCGATGATCCTCCTAAATCATAAATGGTTTTACTATCAACGCCCCTCGTAAATGTATTTTTTGGGGTATCAGGGGTACAGAAGAGATTATACATTAATAAACGTGAGGCTTAATGAAGTACTAATCTGAATGTGATGTCTCCATTCCTGGCAAATTCATCACCCCTGAAGGACAATTACAAAACAATAATAAAAAGCAAATTGCCCACCAACAGCCCACACATCAGATGCACAAGGAAAAATGAGGAGGCTTCTGAGCCACGGCCACTGTTGACACACACAACAATTCGTGCAGAGCTACGGCTGAATGACGCACAGATTTGCTGGGGCTAATGTTCACGGCACCATGCATGGTCCCTCCAACTCATTCATGAGGAAGACAAAAAGGGATGGGGCATTTGGTTTAAGTGTCCTCTTTCCTCTCTTGGCGGAGAGGAGGCTGCGGGTAGTTTAGGACTCAATCTCAACACGCCAGAGACGATGAGGGAAACGGACAGAAGTAGTTGAAATAATAACTTGGATATCACACTGGAATATTTTAAAGCTCCTCTCCCTCGCCCTCTCTCTCCCCTTCTATTTCATTTATCTCTAGGTTGTCGTTTGTGGGCGGAGCCCTGTCACTGCATCCAGCCACCTGTCATTGCGGCTTGACAGACTGCAAGCAGGCTAGCGGCATCACACCCCCCCCCCCCCCTGAGGACAGGGTTTAGACACGGGCATCCTCCTCCAACCAGCCGAGAGAAGGATTAATATCCTTGACCGTCAATCAGCGGTCCCTCACCTCCACCCCCGAGGTCCTCCCAAGACACCCCTGAGCCCGACATGCAGCGCGGTACATCGACCTGGCACCGCCCCCCCCCACCCACCCACCCTTCGGTGTGAGCAGCTGCCGCCGCGTGGCTGCTGTGAGGAGATTCCTTTTGTTGGTGGAAGGAGGAGGCAGGTCAGAAATTGTGGCAGTTGAGACCCAAAGAATGTGCTTTCGGGCTTTAAAGTATTTTATACTTTGCGGTGGCTTTTTCAGCTGTGCTGTGCAGTGGTCCACAAGGGAGCACACTTCAATCCACTGCGACTGGAGGCCGAAACACGCAGGGAACGCCGAACCCGACGCCCGCTTGTCGTGACTTGTGGGCGACGTTGTTCAGAAAACAGAAAACAATCTTCTGGTTGGACCGCCGTTCCGAAAACGCAGCGTGCGGATTCGCTTGCTTGTTGCTACTTTATTGGTGCTCGTTAGCACCCCTGATTGTTTCTATTGGCCTGGCGGTAATGAATAGCTTTCGTTAATAAGATGGCCTTTAAAGATCGTTTACACCCTGCCTTGCTTTATTCCCCCCCCGCCCATCATCACTGTCTCCCCCCACCTCCAATCACGCAGCTACCTGCGGGCCATCCTGACCCAGCGGAAGGCTTTCCAGAGGCCAGGGCTCGGCTGCTAATAGCTTGTTTCAGCATTGCTATCAGACCGGCTAGAGAGAGAGAGAGAGAGAGAGAGAGAGAGAGAGAGATTCAAATTGAGAAAAGTGAGAGAGCAAGACAGAGCACCAGAGAGAGAGAAGAGGGAGAGACACGCGGGTCACTCGATAACTGACCAAGTGATCAGGGGCCTCTCAATAGCAAGCAGGCCCTGGCCTTTTAGCTTGACTTAATCAACGCCTCAATGGGGCTTCGGGGCCCACGAGACAAGCGTCAGCGTGGACTCGGCTCCATGAAGGAAGTGTATCCTGCCGAGAAGCCATTTCAACCGGGCACCATTATCCTGATACTGTTCTCTCTCTCTCTCTGTCTCTCTCTTTCTCGCTTTGACGAGAGACTCATGTCTTGTCTATCCCACTCTCCCAGTTCACTGCATATGGGCTCTGTTGGCCCATATGCAGCCATATGTAGGGTCATGAAGAATGGTTAATGTATACGCACAGCACATGAATATCCCGCTGCCTTGACCTGTTAGTGGAGCTGAGTGCTTCCATTCCCCTCAAAGCCACTGTATCACCGTAACATTGTCCCGAGCAAATTCCAAAGGCATACTTAATGGAGGACATCAGGGAGACTGCAAATTATGTATTTTGTATGCACTCAAGGGAGGGATAAATATGAATTTTGAAATGTTGTTTTTGAACTTACCTTAACAGTTTTTTTCCTCTCTGTGTTTAGAGGGTAAATCCATATCAACCTGGCTGATGAATAAACAAAGTGAAGCGGCGATGTATGGATTGATAGTTTAAAACCACGTTTTCCTTTTCCAGAAGCCATAATTACAGTGACTTTGACTGCTCAAGCTAAATTTGTTAAATGTTAGCGGCTTAATGGAACGCAGGGGGACACAAACAAATGGTGTCAGCGCTTCTATACAACATTTTTAACGCCTGTTACCCGTCAGACACACTCTCTCCAGTAATCCCCCATTTCTTTAGTTCTCTCTCTCTCTAATAATCCCTCCCCATTTGCCCCTGTCGTTTTTTAATGCTTATCGGGAGGGCTTTATTCCCGAACAAGCCCCTGCCATTGGTCCAGGGGTTTTTGCCGAGTCAGCCCCTGCCTGGTTATTGCGACCGCTGAGATGACACGGACAATCTCCACAGTTAAGAGGCCCTTCTTATACAGGGCCAACACCCAGGACCTGATCCATCAATACCAATGCCAGATACCATCTGAACGCCTGCCAGGAAGCCAACCCACTCTCTCCCTCTCTTCTGCCCTTTTGTGTCCCAACCTATACTTTAATTCAACCCTCCTTTCCCCCAAAATGCGTAATTCTCATCCATTATATATGGAACGTGATAAGGCATCTTCTCTTTTCTTTTATCAATTTCCCATTAGGGGGCTGAGAGCAGCGCGAGGCTGATTGTTCAAGGCGTAAGTGTATTTTCCTCTTTGATTGATATGAGATAACTTTAATATGCCGCGCTCCATATATGGGGCTGGTTGAACCTGACTGGAATATCATTTCATGGTGCTTACCGCGCTAAGCTCAGGAGCACCAAGCCGCAACCGGCGTTAGCCTCGGTGGGCATACGTGGCTAGCAATCCATGCTTTCTTTTTTTGTTCATATTTACCCACCCGGTGGTGTTAATTGATTTATCCTGGATCAATTCTCTGGTTTACAGAGATTGTTGGACCAAAAAACGTCGGAATCAATTGGAGCAGTGATTAGCATGGTGCAGTGGATTATTTCGAGCCGAGATGAAACACAGAGGCCTCGCAGCGGCAGCGGCGTTGTGGGGGGAGCCATGATTTAATAGAAACACGCGCCATATGTTTACATTAATTATTGCTCGCCGAAAGTGTGCTTCAGATGGGATGGGGAAAGGGCCATAGGCTGTATGGGAACCACACACATGAATTATTTCTTTATTAAAAGCGAGACAAAACCCCAGGCTCTAAGCACACTCCAGTCTCTTTTCCGTACCTTTTTTCTTCATCCTTTTTTTCCTTTTTTTCTCATCAGTTGCCCCCTGAGGGAGTGGCAGACAGAAGGTACTGCATCCTGGAGTAAGCTTCAAGGGGGTTTTATGCAGAGCTCCTCCAAGGCAAGGCGGCTAGAGAATAGCAGAATCTCATTTTCCTCTTCCTTGGCGCACTAACAACCCACTGTGTCTGTCTTTAGGAACAACATTTATTTGCAGCCTGCACGCGCGCACACCCCGTCTAAACACAGTTACAGTTCAAGGACTGTAAATAAATAAAATAAAAATAACTAACGCTAAAAAGGAAAGAAACGTCGGGCGACCTTCTAGATATTCAGGCAGCATTGCTGACATCCGTGCTTTTATTCCGGTGAAGAGCAGCGCACGGGGGGAAAAAAAGAGAAAAGTCTCTCTTTGGTGCCGACGTGACCCTCTTGACATGCCTGGCTCTGGCAGGCAGCAGCTCAGCATGGAAATGAAGCTCCATTATTCTGGAGCTAGAATGCTAAGTGTGGAGCCGTTAATTAATTGTTAAATAGCCGCAGTCTGTCCCACCCCCCCTACCCTGTAGACTGTGTTGCGCTAATAGGAAAACTGAAATCTTTGTTACCGACGTCAGAGGCGGTGGATCTGTCAGGTCTGAGACCTGGGATGTTTACTGTTAGGCGGTGACTGTCGAGACACGTTCCACCTGACGCTGTCTGGGCAAGACGAGGTAAACTGTGGGGAGGCAGGGAGGGAGGAGGGAGGGGGGGTGGGTGTCATCGAATTTTAGGGTCGCCGACTAAAATACACGGCAAGGATGGTGTAGTGACTCCTGAACATGGTGGGAGATATCAACTCTACCCCAAGAAGTGTCAGATAATAACAGAAAAAAGTGGAAGAAAAGCCTTACTCTGTTATCTACACGCCACACACACATACTCATGCTACACCCCCCCCCCCCCCCCCCCCCCCCCCCTCTGCCCCTCTTCCAAATACTCTTCCTACACCCCCCCCCCCCCCGAACGCTCGCTGACACTATCAGTGCACGGGTGACTTCAGCGACTGCATAAACACCACGCCAGGCACCCGGTGACAGCCGCTCAGTCCTTTTCTTCTGCCGTCTGGCAACAGTTTTTACTTAAGCCGATGAAAGCCAACACAGCCACCGCTTTTATCATTTTCAGTTTTGTGCTTTTTTTTTTCTCCTCTAGCAGAGGTCAAACATTATTGACTGAAGAGTGGAATCAGCCAGGGTTTTACAAACAAAACATTGGACCAGTGTGTGTGCGACCCCCGGATCAACTCAGCCGGGCACCTGAGGCAACAGACATCAATACGTCTGTTAAAAGTCACACATCTCCGGCACGGCGGAGCGGTTATCGTGGATTTTCATATTAATTTCTCGTCCGTCGACGAGTTGACTTTGGCAAACGTTGGCTGCCCACTCACTTGACTTTTGTATGTGAGCAGAGGAAATGTCAATTCAATTACATTCACTTTTATACTGCGAGAGAGCAATTAGTGGCAAATGCAAAGGAAAAAGAGCTGGCATTATAAAGCCACAGAGAACAAAAAGTCATCTAACTAGGGTTTAATGATAAAAGTTGCACCAGCAATTACCATACTGATTGTTCAGTGGTCAATAAAACCTACAATTACTGAGTTCTATCTATGTTGTTTTTGCTTATTTAAATGTATGTATGTATGTATGTGTGTGTGTGTTTGTGTGTGTATGTGTGTGTGACATTTAATTTGTGTTCCCCCATTAAGACCAGCTGTATTAAGAAACTTTTTCCAATCAAGGTGTTACGTGAGTTTACTTTAGTTTACATTACAAAATGCAGTCTCTTCAATTTTGGATTGCAAAATGATAAGCAAACACGACATCATCAACACGCTGAAACGTTAACCAAAAGATTGTTTTACGTTTCCAACTATCGCCAATAAATCCGACCATGAAAACAAAGCAAAGCAACACGCTATTGAAATAAAGCAAGATAGTATTTTCGAAATACAACCAAGGAACAAAATCCCCTCCTTTGTACACAGTTTGTGTCATGTGTGCCAAGGCTGCGCATGCTTTTATGCTTGTGAAATGCAGGCACATCCACAGAGCCACCGTTCTGCGTACTCCACCATTACGGATCGTGATGTGGATCCGTGGCTCTGAGCCCGCTGGGAGCCGCCCACAGTCGCTGGGCTCCGCGCATATACAAGGGCCGCATTAGAGAACAGTGGAGGAATTAAACATGGACACAAATGGACTAATCCTCTCGTTCGCTGCTAAATCCGCTCAGACAAAGGTGGGGTTTTTTTTTAACGTCTGTGGCGCTAATTACCGACGTCAACTCTGACAGGAAACTCGGGTTGAAGCACGGCTGCGGAGAAACGCAAGCCTTGCCGACGACCATAGTAATCCAGCAGAGGTAGTAAAATGAATGTACGTTTGTCAAAGACATGCCTCGACGTAATCCACTGTAGCCCCATCTTTGATATGGTTAGTATTACAAAATGTATATATATATATATATATATATATATATATATATATATATATATATATGCTGTATCTATATATCATATAGATACATATAATATAGAGTGGTCTTTGAGTGTAACAAAGGGTTAACAGTATCCGTGGAGCGTTGTGCCCTGAAACACTTGCATTTCAAGTCCACCATTACATGACAAGAAGCAAAAGCGTCAATCAAGAAGTAGCTGGCACTCAGAGTAGGTACTACCGGGTTTTATGCAAATGGTGGTGTGTGTGTGTGTGTGTGTGTATGGACAGCAAGTGAGCACTACATTCTTAATGGGCCTCCAGAGAGCTTGGGCCAGCCATCTTATTCCTCAAAGATACAAAATCATGATCTCTTTGTGTGTGTGTGTGTTTGTGTGTGTATGTATCAATCAAGAGGAGGAGGTGTCACTTATCGTCAATCACCCACCACACACACAGAAACACACCCATACAAACACCTACGCAGGTACACACCAACACACATACACACATACACAAACGCACCTGCACGCACACACACACACACACACACACACATATATAGACAAACACGTCAGCACCCCCCCTCAACACACACACACACACACACACACACATTACTTGCACAGAGAGCTCATTGGTGAACAAGGCCACAGTGATTGCACAGCACTGACCACTGTTTACACGCCCCCCCCCCCCCCCCTCCCACCCTGGACACCTCACAGTTGAGAGATGGAGCCGCTACGACTAACCTTATTCAACAGCCCAGCCGTTCAAGCCGTTCCCCGAAAAGAGAATGGCATTTCTGAATGTCATGCCCTTTTCTAACCGCGTTTAAAAAGGCTTCAAGGGCTTCAAGGTATGGCCTGTCAATAGAACAGCTCTGGAGGACTTTTGAGGACCGCTGAACAGGTGCTGAGCGGGTGGCGGTGGGCAGTCCAAGCAACTCATGTCCTAGCGCTGGCCAATGTCGGACTTCTGCTGTAAACACTGTCACTCGTCATTGTTTGATGACTGAGTGAGGGTTTTTTTCTCTCAGAGGTGTGATTACAGTGGCTGGGATGTGGGCCCTTGTGCGTGTCTTTGTGAATGTCAAATCATGTGCGGCTTAAGTGTGGACAAATACAATAAAAAGCAAGCAGTAGCCCCTAGAAACAAGTGTGTTGGTTTTGCGCAAGTATGTGTGTGCGACTGCCAACAATTGAGTCCACGATGGGCATTGTGGACTGATTAAGGGGTGGGTACAAAATGTATGAAGAGAGCAGTTTGTTTTTTTTTGTTGCAAAAACCAGACCTCTCACAGATAATTGTCTGCCAAAGTAGGCAAACAAATAAAAAACAAAAGCGAGAAAAATCAAACGACGAGTAGCAAGGAATATATTGGAGCAACACCGATGGGTGAGTGAATTCTGAGGGTGTGTGTGTGTGTGGGGGGGGGGGTCTGCTGTTGAAGACATCAACCCCCCGTTTCCCAAAACAAAGAATAGAAGAAAAGAAAGAAACCTTTAAGACTGGCCACATCGAATTTCCCCCGTCGCAAAAAAAATGTAAAAAAAAAGTCCAAAAGGAAAAAAAAGAGAAACCCAGAAAGGGGAAACCAAATAGGCGTCAGAACAAGGCGAGAGTGACTAGGGCCGCCTGGGGTGCAATTTAAAAAACGACAACCCACCCAAATCCCTCTCAAAACCAGAAAGGACAGTCTTTTATGGATTGAACCACAGATCGATAGCACAGTGTCTCAGAAGGCGCGGGGTGGAAGGCGGGGTAGCATGGGTTTGGACATGCTCTCTCTCTCTCTCTCTCTCTCTCTCTCTCTCTCTCTCTGTGGATCAGCAGGGATGGGGGGGGGGGGGGGTCTGGTAAACTCTACTTGAGGGCAGCTGAAGCGAGAGAGACCCCTCTTTCTTATCACATCCCCCCCCCCTCTCCTATGTGTGTGTGTGTGTGTGTGTGTGTGTGTGTCTCTATACACTGCACTGTGTATGACCTCGGGGCTGCCTCTCTCTCTCTCTCTCTCTCTTTGCCTCTCTCTCTCTCTCTTTGCCTCTCTCTCTTTCTTTCTTTCTTTCTTTCTTTCTTTCTTTCTTTCTTTCTTTCTTTCTTTCTTTCTTTCTCTCTCTCTCTCTCTCTCTCTCTCTCTCTCTCTCTCTCTCTCTCTCTCTCTCTCTCTCTTTGCCTCTCTCTCTCTGCCTCTCTCTCTCTCTCTCTCTCTCTCTCTCTCTCTCTCTCTCTCTCTCTCTCTCTCTCTCTCTCTCACGCTCTCATTGCATGTCGCCACACAGCTGTAGCCAGATGGTGGCAACTTTGAGACGGATTAGAGGGCACTTTCACGCCTGCTTTGTTTTGGATGGAGAGGGGTGGGAGTGGGTAGGGGTGAGGAGTGGGGGGGTTAGGAGTTGAACTGTCCAGTGGTCCCTGGCCTGGGGCTCACTTGGGGGAGAGTGGCAAAAAAAACGCATGGATTGAACACCCTCAGGTGTGCAGTGCATGTCGTACCTGAACTAAAACAACACTGTTTACACATAGATCCTGCAGACACACTTTTGAAGTGAGAAGACAGTATACAAATAGTATAATATAATCTAACTGGGCAAATCGAATCTTGTAGATATATATATTTTTTTACAGATATGTTGTGATTTTGCATTGCATTGTATTTGAAATATTAATGACTTCTAGATTCAACCAAAAACAATACATCCCTGTATAGCAATACATTAGAGCAAGTACTTAAGTACAACCTATGATGACGGACAACAAATGATGGATACCAATGGCTTTGCTAGCATTGCCAGAAAACGTCCCTCTTGTCTCACTGCTTGACCTGCCCTCGCAGCATGGGTCCATCTCCCATCTCCCCTCGCCAAAGTTTGGACGGTTCAAATCCATACATCCTTCTGTCTCCGACGCTCTCTATAAGACGAGCACACGCTGGAATACTAATTACACACACACACACACACACACACACTCACCATCCACAAGCTAGCCTGTTGTAGTGCTTGGTATCTTCACCCTCCAGGTTTTGTTAGTTCTTTCTTGCCAGCACCGGTGTCAGTCAGTCGCTCACAACAGGCAAGCTAATTACGGTGTCATTTTTTTCTTTATTATCGTCGAGTGACACGTAGGCGTCCAACCCCCTCTTTCTTCCGACATTCGTAACACCGCGAGGAGGCTTGTCCCTGGAGGATGGACTTCCAGAGGGGGGTGGAATGTGGACCCCCCCCCCCCGACACACACACACACACACACATATATGTTAATCTCCAGGGGAAACCACTATACATTCATATATATATATATATATTGGGAAGAAAACAGCCCTTCAAACAGCTTCAGCTACCCAGGCAGGACACACCTGCAGGTGACATGAGAATCAGAGAAGAAGATGTCGGAAAGTCAACTGCCCTGACAGATGCTCTGCATTAAACGATGGGGCGTTTAACACAAGTAAGGGATAATGTACAGCGAGCCGGTCATTATTGCAGCATAAACCCCTGACAGGGTGATGCAGGACCCCGATGCCAATTACACGGCTACTTACTAGTGATGCGGTTCTGGTATTTTCTCAAGCAAATCCGCATATTGCTGTAACTGCACCCGACTGCTACCCGAATCGCCGTTTGTAAACGGAAGAAAATGACACTCGCGTCGGCTTACCAACCCCTATTATTAAATGCCCCCCCCCTAAACTAAGGCTTTTCTTCAAAGTTGAAATTCTTGTCTTGAAATTAGTAAAATGTATGCCTATTAAGCTATTAGGCTATTATACCATGGCCCTGGTGAATACTCGATTCGGCTGGAGAGGTATGCATTATTTTTCGATACATCCACGGCCATGACGCAAGCAGCTTCATCACCGGTCTAAAAATTAATGCGCTGAACATTAGTAACTGTCAACTTGGATCGGACTCGGGGGGACTACGTTTAGAAAGCTTCCCCGTTGCCATGTTGTTACTAAGGTTGTCTCTATTTACCAGAGTAATAAGGTAACGTTGCCATGTCGTTACTAAGATCATCTCTATTTACTGGAGTAATAAGGTAACATTGCCATGTTGTTACTAAGGTCATCTCTATTTACTGGAGTAATAAGGTAACGTTGCCATGTTGTTACTAAGATCATCTCTATCTACTGGAGTAATAAGGTAACGTTGCCATGTCGTTACTAAGGTCATCTCTATTTACTGGAGTAATAAGGTAACGTTGCCATGTTGTTACTAAGATCATCTCTATCTACTGGAGTAATAAGGTAACGTTGCCAGGTCGTTACTAAAATCGTCTCTATTTACTGGAGTAATAAGGTAACGTTGCCATGTCGTTACTAAGATCGTCTCTATTTACTGGAGTAATAAGGCAACGTCTGCATTCCATATGAATCTCATGTTAACTGACATTAGGCATTAGTCAGACCCATATTTTTCTCTGGTCATTTGCCGTTTGTTTACAGGTACACAAAGTAGTGCGAACTAAAAGTTGTACTTTTGAGACAGAATTACCCCAAAATATGAACCAACACCCTTATATTTTTATTGATTTGTAAGTGGCCATGGTATAAGCGGGATAATCTACCCCGGGGTGTGCATGTATCGAAAAATAATGCACTTCTTAGCCCCCGCGTCGTGCATTATTTTTCGATACATGCGCAACTCTTTGTGGATTATCCCTTACTTATATTATTAGTTGAGATGGCAGAGCAAGTTGAGGTCATAGCTTTGTGTGTTGCTGCATTGTATGTGCTGCTGAAAACTACAATTGCTTTGTTATTAATAATTTTATTTCATATGAAGCCAATTACTCAATCCGCACATCTCTACTACTTACTAAAGAAATCAAGAATTTGACATAAAATATAATAACAACAAAATGTATTTTATTCATTTAAAAATTATTAAAAAATTGTCTGTTAGATTCTACAATTGGAAATAGCGTCCGTAGCAACGGTCTGTCATTCATAGCAATGGCCTGCTATTCAGGAATAACAGACCATAGAATGGCGTAATTTACCTATCAGAATCGAGTATTCAACAAAGCCTTGTAATAAGTAATGGGATAGTGTATGAGCGAGCCAGTCATTATTGCGAAATACACTTTTTTTCCGCAATAATGACCGGCTGTACTTATGTATTATAATCACCGGCTGTATTATCCCACTTATTACACAGCTACTTACTAAATAAATCAATAATTTGAAACAAAATATAACAACAAACCCTAATTTTCTTGATTTAAAAATTATTGTACTGCTTTCGCTTAAAAAATAGTTGGTTAGCTTCTACTGTTGGAACTGTGTCCATAGCAACGTAAACTCTGTAGTCTTCTTGAGATTAGCTGTTAAACTGAACATTTCCATTGATGGTGTGAAGTGGGCTTTCTTTGCAGTTGATACACCTGGAAACACAATCATTACTAATGTTACAACTGGTAACAATATTACTATTACCACTATTGCTTATCACTTAAGTTAGTATGTAGCGATACGCAATTCATTAAAAAATAACAATGAACAAATGAGCTGCCGTTGTTAATTTGATTATTAAAGCAACAAAATTTACCGGACTACTTTCTGCGTATTGATTTGACCCAGGTGCTCCAGATGTCCATAGCAACGGTTTGTTATCCATAACAGCGGTCTCCTATTCAGAAATAACAGATCGTAGACTGCTGTATTTGACCAATCAGAGTCGAGTATTCAACAAAGCCGTGTAATAGGCTCCATTAGAAGTAGCCAGACCATGAGTCATTTACAGAGCACAGCTCACACAGAGAGAGGGTCGTAAGCAGAGTACCCGAGCAGAGTACCTCAGAGTAACATTGCGTGACTATTTGAATCCATCGCTCTTCTACACAACTACTAAAGAGGCTTATTTTTGTAATTTCATAAAGGGCCAATGTCTGTACACATCCAAAAGCCTACTCCTTCCATTACTGGTGAAAATAAGTCTCTCTCTCTCTCTCTCTCTCTCTCTCTCTCTCTCTCTCTCTCTCTCTCTCTCATTAACTTTAAGATGACACCCATTTAGCTCTAGCCAAAGAGCAGGTTGACCAGAGAAGAGGGAGAGAGAGTGAGAGATAAATGAGAGTGAGAGATAGAGAGTGAAACAGAAAGAAAGAGAGCAAGGGAGAGAAACACACAGCGAGAGAAAGACACGGATGGAGTGAGAGAAAGAAAGACAGAAATAGAGAGACATTTAACCGACCCCCTCCTCCTCTACCACCACCTCCTCCTCCACCACCACCTCCACCACCCGCCTCCTCCACCACCTCCACAACTGTACATCTGTGAGGCTTTCTTCAATCATGCCACTTAATGCACTGACCATTATGGCCAGAAAGAGAATACACCCTGGTGTCTCAATTATAGAGCAACACTGAATCCCTACAGCAGCCGTGTCTGGCCATAAGAGGAAATGACTAACCATGTTCTGCTCCAGTTATCACACAAAGAGACGGTGGACTTTGGTTTCTGCTCGTTGTTGGCTGCATCAAACAGCATCCCCTCCCACCTGGGCCTATTTGTTGAACTCACTAGTCTGGCCCTATTTGGATTGAATGCCAATTATATTTGAACCAAACAAAAAAAAAGATAATCCTAAGAAGGATACTTTGAATGGATAAACACAACCGCATCATTTCATTGTTATTTCCCCTTTGTTTGCCAGGTGCTGCATGGTGTAGGAATGTGAGTTGAGAACAGCAGTCCTCCTAAGACAGGAAGGAAGTGAAGCATTATAACATCAAAGGTGTGTGTGTGTGTGTGTGTGTGTGTGTGTGTGTGTGTGTGTGTGGGGAGCTTCATTGCATAAGACTTTGATCCACCCAAGCCCATTAATAGGGGATGTAGGCGACAGTGGTCCGACAGACAGACAGTCAGGCAACTCACGCCAGAGGAAACGGAGTCAGGTAAGTGTGGCGGAAACCAAGGATGAAAGAGAGGATCCATCCTCCTCCTCCTCCTCCTCCTCTTCCTCCTCAGTGAGCTGAAAGTTGTTGAGGCTTAGACATGCGTCATCACGGTCTGTACGCCCACCACCACCACCACTGGTATTAACTAGGCATATATTTACAAGGTGTACTGTAATTGCTTGGTCTGGTCTGATGCAGTCGTTATGTGGCTCGTGTTCTTGGTGTGTGGTGTGTGTGTGTGTGTGTGTGTGTGTGTGCATGCCGAGGCATAGGATTGCATTTGCTGCCCAGAGCTCAAGAGGAGATCTGTGGAGTGGGAGAGATAATTAAGGGTACAGAGGAGAACAGTGCATGTGGAAGCACGGAAGATAATATAGAGTGATTATAGACAGAGGAGGGGAGATGGAGAGAGGGAGAGACAGAGCAAGAGAGAAAGATGGAGCGTGTGAGAGATAGAGAGCGCAAGATGGATCCAGAGAGATAACGGGAACAAGAGAGAAATAGAGAGAGTGATAGAGATAGAGAACAAGACAGATGGAGAGAGGGAGAGCAGGGGAAATGCAGGGGCAGGACGGCATAAGAATAGGAAGCCAGGCATTTTAAACACATAAAAACAAGGCCACGCATTACTCTCTGCAGCCATCAATGACAGATTGCAACCGCTTAGGTCAATGACCTAAGCGGTTGCAATCTTAAGCTTAGTGGGGAAATATGGAGTTAAGGCGATCTTATAAGCACAGTACATTTGATTTGCTTGACCAAAGCGTTTTGTACTCGCCCATTAGTGTTTTCAAATATTAAAAGAAGTAAAGGAGTTTGTACATACAATGGAAATGTAAACATTTATTACTCATGAATGCACACAGAGGGAAATACATTTCCTGTGTGGTAAACTAGGTCAATCTATTGATCCATAGAACGTGTACACAAAGACAATTTTCTTTTAATAAATATGGTCACAACAGATTATTGGACTTGCTGGGGCAAACGCTAGGCTAACAGGACCTGCATACTGCATGCTTGAATTTTATTAGACAAGCTTTAACGGCCAGTCACTAAATTAGAGAAATTGCCGAAGCTAAGACCTAGCCCCTGCCGACTGGATTCCACAGCAAGGAGACCTAGTGTGGGAAATCTGGACAATTAGCTTAGAAGTATATTTCAATGTTTTTACACATAGGCCTACATGTAGTCTCCATTAGTTATTTAGTTGGCTCCGAGGGTGACGTCACTTTTTACATGCACTTCCTACAAATAACCAATAAGACTCCACACTGTGAATACGTTTGAGGGCAACAGTGATAAAAGCCAAGCCATCCACAGTGCACAATCTGTCACTAATTATTGCGCTAAGAGTGGTGCGAACGCCATGACTAATTTTACACACAAACAACTCTTGGGCTTGACTAGCACTTTGCCAAACACCAGGACAGCGCTTCTCCTGATTAATACTCTGCATAATACATTTTGCGATGAGGCAAACACACACACACACACACACAGTTCAAACAACATACACGCATATATAATTCCCTCATATCAAACTAATGACTTTTATTACCAGCAAATGCGTACCATTACACAGCTGTAACGCATTTGGTGTCAGAAGGCGTAGGCAACTGTTCACCAATTCAGCCGACACTCCCGCATTAGAATAACTGGCACACTTTGTAATGTCAAAAGATTATCTCTAGGCAGAGTTCAAGTGCTTTATCCCAGCACAAGATAATCTATGAATTTGCGAGCATTGCATTTTCATGAGGCTGCGTCGGTTACGGCTCAGTGTTATTTTCCAACCTCCACACATGATGAAGTCAGTGGTTGCCTGTGTTGTTATTGAACAGCCTGTGGGCTTTCAGGACCTAGCTATATAATTCAGCCAGGGAACGAGGGCAGAGGAGGAGGAGGAGGAGGAGGAGGAGGGATGCATTATATGTGTGCAGCTTGCATCACATGCTACTTGAAAGGAAATACATTCGCTGTAGTCCCGCATGCTTGCACAGGCTATGGCTTCTGAGGGGAAAAAAATATTCAAAATGGGCACCTGTGGTCTATTTATGCCATCTAGCAAACCGGGGGGGGGGGGGGGGGGGGGTTGGGGGGGGGGGGCGGTCAAGCATGATGTATGACACGCCATCTGCGTGTGACTCCCCCCCCCCCCCTCCCCCAGAGAGGACTGCGAGAGGGGAGGGGTCGGGCCACAGCGAAATGAAGGTTAGAGGAGGAGCAGGGGGGTTCCCTTCCCACAACCACTGATGATTAGTGGGACATAAGGGGAAAGATAGAAGATAGAAGATATGGGGATTGAAGATGACTGGGGATCGGGGGTGCATGAGCAACACACCGGTGACTGACTCTCGGAGCATGCTGGGAAAATAGATACATGACGCTTATTATGGAAGATGTTATTCAAGAAATTGCGTGAATAGAGAAAAATCGCGATTTACACGTCCATTCATATATGACACATATGCGTGAAGTGCAAATGGACACATTTGCTGTATGGTATATGGGTATTTATGCTCCACTGACATTTTGGCGGCAAGTCGAAAATACATAAAATGATGGTTCCAAGCGAATAGCTGGTTACGTGTGTGTGTCTGTGCTTTGGCACTGCTACCCCGGTCTTATTTTTGTGTGTCTTTGCGTGGTAAGTCTACTGTAACATTGTTAACATTGGGTTCACTTGACGTCCCGTTCGTCGAGATGTACGGCCCCAACAACCTGCCAAGCCATGTTCGAGGGTCCCTTGTACTGCAAGGTTCACTGCACATACGAGACTGCCGCTGAATCTATAACGGCTACCTGTTACAGAGAGAGAGGGTGGAACGCACACACACAATCATTCACACATGCACACCAACACACACACACGCAACTGTATGCAAGCACACACACATGCGCAACCGCGCACAAACACTTGCAGGCACACACACACACACACACACACACACAATGGATTGACACACACATACACACACAAGGTACAAACCACCAAAGCAACTGGTCCTCTCTGCCATTCTCTCTCTATGTCTCTCTCCCTCTCTCTCCTGTCAGATGTTCAGCAGCTCTACCATGGCTGATTTAAAGGGTGCAGGGGTCGCTGCCAAAGCACAGAGCAGAATCTCTGCAGTGAGAAGATTGAGTTTCCAGAGGTTTTTCGAAATCTTTATTTTATTTAGCATCATCTTCAACCTGTTTCCACCTGACCGTCACCCCATTTCAGAGGGGCGAGGACAACGGCGTGTGCGTGTGAGATGTGAAACACGCTTACGTTTGACGGAGAGAGGTGAGACAAAGGACAGTGAGGGATCTGCCGCGAAAGACGGCCTCAGTAGAAACCCAATACTGTTGTCATCATGGTAAGAATCGGCCACCACAGAGGCCAGCCCCCGGAAAGCACACTTATAGTAAAGCAATCATAACACTTATTGATATGAGGCGAGATGTTATTGCTAGGGAAACATCCTACTGCGTATCCACGGTGATGAGGTTCCAAGGCTGATTTATTCTTGGCTGCCTGACCTAACACAGACGACGTACTGCAATGTCTGATGTGCTTCCATCATGCTTATGGTTGTTGTACGATGTTAACGTAATGTAATATATGCATGGCCATATGGTAAAGGATGTATTGTTTAGTGGTTAGCATGCACGGTGAAAGTGCCATAAAATAAGCAAAGAACAGGGCAAGGAATCCTGGTTTATGGTGACCAATGTTCATACTTGGCAGATAAAGGACAGGTGTGCCTGAATATGTAATGGCTAAATAATAATGCCTAAATAGTAAGACATTTTAATTTAAAGTCCTTAATTGTACTATTTTTAAAAGCATTATGATTTATTTTGTCCGATTTCTTTCTGCCTAACTGACAGCTAATTGTGCCCAGCTAATTGTACCCAGTCGGAAAAGATTTCTTCCTTTTACGACTGGGTAGTTTTTCCTCGCTCCTCTGCTGTATTAGGGTTAGGGGGTTTCCTCATATGAGCCATTGAGACTATAATTGTGTTTCATTCTATGCAAATACACTTAACTTGGCTATGACTTATAAAAGTGTGAAATATGTCATGATGTTATCCAAAACTGAAATAAAAAGCCTTAAGTTCAAACCTTTGGTAGACAGAAAAAAGTCAATATGTCTGTTCGTTTCAATAGAATAGACTGCAACAAAGAAACTAAAGGCTGGTATTCATGCTGCAAAGTCTCTTTGCTTAACAGCTTCAACATCTAAGGCCACATTAATGCACTACTGCAAGCTCTTATTGGCTGTTAATTCCCTGAGACAAACATTCAAGTCCACATCATATTAACTTTTAATAAACACAACACGCAATGCGTTATGTATGAGGGCTCCAGCTAAAATAATGTTCAACAATATTTTCCCAAGCAGCTGACTTTTTTATTGAATTTAATTCAACAGGGATTCATATGAATTAATAACAAAAAAAATTGACTTCACACTACACGGTTTCAAAGCGAGGTTAAATGTGCTTACGAGTATTTCCTTTTACGGTTAACTCGTATTTACCAATTGACACCCGGAAAAGACAAGAAGATTCACTTTAGACTTCAGATGCAAATACCAAGTTGTTTGTTTGTGGAGACAGCCCCTCGTATCCCACTCAATATGAGTTCAACGTGCCTTGGGGGTCTCGCCTTCTGCATGGAGATCTGATAGCAAAGTAAAGGATTGGGAAGACGGGACGCGCGTCGTAACCTTGTTTCAAGTTGTTTTCCAGTGAAGGGAACGACTCCCAGTTTCAAACAAAAATAAAGTTGGCTACATGCTCGCTAATAATTTGATTAGAGCGGCTCCTTGTGCCTTGGGGACCAAGGGGGAGTATGTGTGTGTGTGAGTTGTAGAGAACACTGTGGTGTGTGTGTGTGTGTGTGCAAGAACAGAGTGTGTGTGTCTGTGTGTGCGTGTGTGTGTGTGACTGGGGAGAACATGGGCAGAATGCTAAATATGGTGGGCTATCTCTTTGATGCTCTCTTCTTGAAATCATCTCAAAACACCATTCTTCAAGGCCAGACTGGATAACCACCTTCCGTAATTCCCACTGCATACGCGCTGCCCTAATAGATGTCAAGACATGTTAAATGGTTACATTTACCTCTGTTCATCACAGTTACTCTAATGACTTCTTAGAGCGTCTGTGTTTCATGTACCAGGTTCAGCAGCAGAACGCACATTAGTGCTGTTAGTTACAATAATAACGGCCGTTCTGTTAGCTGCGATATGTAAAGTCGCATCGTTTCTAATGCGGCGATGTTATTTCCCTCCAGAGAACTATCAACAACCAAGAAGCTTGGAATCAGCAGCTTCAACGGGGTCCCATTCCTATGTTGATGATTTCATTGGAGTTGTGTTGAGTCACATTTTAATATGCACTACAGTACTTATAATGCTGTTATACATTTACATTTACACATTTTACCCCGATCAAAAAATTGCAGCTCCTGCGATTTGGATATTGCACTTGGCCATATTGCGATTTCGATAATATTTCGATTAATTGTTCAGCCCTAGTTCAAAGAGAGAGGGATTGACATGTAGCACATAGGACCACCGGTGGGAATTGAACCTGGGTCGCTACAAGGCGTATTGGCTGAGAGGGCGCACTAGAGGGCCCACCCATAGAGTTCAACCTTAAAATAACATTTACCCTTACAGCAGGGGCAATTTTAGACCCTATTAGGTGAAGCTGAAGTATCACTGTCACGCAACTCATGGTCTGACTACTTCTAATATTTAGGCCTCATCCAAACAGTTGGGGGTGCTGATAGTTTGAATGAAAACAGAGTCTGGAAGGAGTCAAAGGCCAAATCAGCAAATTCACCTATATCATAATACAACCCAGGGTTTTTCCTTCATTGAAAAGCCTGAGGCGGCCCACGTAAGCCTTCTAGGAGTGTGGTAAATAACTGTTAGTACTAGCCAGCCAGTCAGGTCTGAGTAGCAGGATGAAGTGCAAGAGCAGGGAGATAAGGCGCAGGATGAGGTGGTGCGAGAGCAGGGAGATGAGGCGCTGGATGAGGTGATGCGAGAGCGGGGAGATGAGGCGCCGGATGAGGTGGTGCAAGAGCAGGGAGATGAGGCGCTGGATGAGGTGGTGCAAGAGCAGTTACAGGCAGGAGATGGAGTGCAGACAGAGGTGGCTGAACCCCATCCAGGAGACAGCCAGGGGTGAGTCATGAGGTCTGGATTCATGGATGAAGGATATCCTGATTCATAATGAATATTAAACCAAATTAACTTTCCTTTTACCAGGAAACGTGCTGCTGATGAACACAGAACCAGCAGATTTGACCCAGTCTGGAAAAAAAAACTCTGCTGTCGCCATCACGCAAGGTTACCACCTAAGCTTTATTTTGAGCCAGGAAAAACCCTGAAATTGCAGAATGGCCCCTGCCTTACAGTATAATGAAAAGTACCCTCTAGTCTAAAAGCAACAGAATTGTGTTTCCTGGGGGGGGGGGGGATGCCAGGGATGATTTCATCAGGAGAAAACATATTAAACTGATGAATCACAAATCAGTGTCTTCTCAAAGGTTGCTCCATCACGGTGGCCGTCACCAGGCAGCAGATCAGAGGGTTTTATAGCCCCCTCCAAGACATTACCAAGACACATAAACATCCACAGCCCCATCCGTCTTCCAGGCATCCTGCCCTTCCCATTGCTCCACTACGCAATGTGTTTGCGTGCATGCCAGTGCTTGAGTGTGTGTGTGTGTGTCGCCATCCATCCACGATTCATGAAGACATTAGAGTTACCTCCTCTCTGATTAGTTCAGTGATTGCACCAGGAATAAGAAGGGGAACACACACACACACACACACTTGTTTGTATGCTATGTGGGTACTCGTGTTCAGACCATGATTTGTGGACACAGTCGCACATGCACACGCACACGCACACGCACACACACACACACACACTTGTTTGTATGCTATGTGGATACTTGTGTACAGACCATGATTTGCGGACACACACACACACAACAACAACAACAACAACAGCAATATACTGGCCATCTTCTCATGCACTTTGTGGTGTTTGTTTGCTCTCGGTAAACAAACATCACACCGGGTCGGAGGGATCAGAGGGATCCACGTGCATTAGCGCGCACGTGAAATGACTTTAACACCCGCGGCGATGACAACATCGCTTTGATCATGACAGTGTTAAGTGCAATCTCGTTCTGCTGATGAGATGAATTTGTGTGCGTGAGCGACTGTGTGTGCTGTGGAAGCGCTCGGGAAGCATAGCCTATTAGCATGGATCCACATTCATGCTGCGGTGACACGTGGCAGCTGTTACAGAGTATTACTGCAGTACATTAGGCTTAGGTAAACACATACTATCCATATGCTGAAGAGAAACCACAAACACAACAGACTTCCACTGCCAACAAAAATCAATGTTCATACTTTCGTAACCAAAATAAAGCAAACAATGACACTCTTAACTGTACTTGAAGAAATACAAAATCTGTCTACATTGTCTACATTAAGACACGTTCATGTGATAGCATGTAGCCAACACAACCTAACAACAAGTGGACATTGTCAATGTGCTTATTCTATGAATACTACTACTACCTTATCCTGAGGTTTAAAAAGATAGTATGGCTAATACTCTCTAATACCCTTATACGATCAGGGCCAGCTTAACAATTGTAGACTGGTAGCTACAGCCAACTACTGGCTAAAATAAAATGTACACAAAGCTTAACAAATGAAAAGTCATTAATGCCAACAGTATTAAGATAATGGCTTTTGAGCCTTACCCCTACCTGCTCCACAAAGACATGTATTTGCTGTAAACAGTGTTTCCCCCATAATTTTCTGTGTAGCGCTGTTCCCAAACCTCTGTGTCGTATCCAAATGCCACTACCACTGCTATCAGAGTCCCTTAATTACTGCGGCGTGAGAGTGCAAATGTAATACTGTTGCGTTTTAGCCCGAGTTTATATCCTTCTTTTCCCAGCTGGATGACATGGGACATTTTTATAACTTTCAAAGTTTACTTAGTAGGGCTTGTACCCTAAAAGTTGAATCGTCATTCACAGAACCCTGAGTTGAATCGAATTCTCTCAGTTGAACAATTGCAGGTTTTTATGTGCATTATAATAACTGAATAAAACAGAATATAGAGGCTTAATATATATGAATGTCATGACAGCAATCATAGAAGAGAGAACATAATTATTGCAAGAGAACTAATGCTCCACAAGGAGATGTTAGTCTAAGCTAATGAGAAAGCAACATATTAAAAAAGTGCCGCAACGGCGAAATAATCTCAACCATTATTGTAAAAAGATCTGGAAGAGCTGTTAACTTAACTCATACTAACTTAACTAACTTTTGAATGCAGTTGATTGGTGTGATTGTATGCAACACAAGGGAGACAGAACTTTATGTCAAGTCATGATTTATCCATCAAGTATTGATCTCGTCAAACCAAGTTAGTTCAAAAGCGGGTAACTGACAGTCCGCGGTCGGTCTAGTGGTGTTAGATTAACACTGAAAAGCAATGGTGTTAAAGCAGGAAAAAAGAGAGGTGATCCCCGGTCAGGTTCCAACAGTTGACACCCACGGTGAATTGGACCGCTGAGTGTGCCTTTCGCTGCTTTATTACGAAATGTGAATATTTGTTTAATATCCATCCGTTATTTTAACATTGGTTCTCTTCTAATGTTATGGTTGGATTCAGCCTATGGATCTATCACGCCCGTAACTTCAACTTGCTTCCGTAAGCTGGTTACCGTAATGGCGTGTAAAGCTGGATAATGTTTTTTGATGAGTTTAGGCAGCATTATCCTTGCCTGAGCAAGTTGACTGTTCACCGTCCCTGTAGGCAGTGTGAACTGTGAATGTGATTTCTCCACCATGAACAGGGTATCGGGTTACAACTCTTGATTTTGATAGCAATATAAATCTATACTTAAATTTAAGAATTTAATAAATAAAGACAATCTTCACTTTTGGTAGACGAAAACCAATCTCAGGAACAGGCTGCATGGAGAGCACTTGGGGGGCCTGCATGTAGATTCAATAAATGGGCCTCCTGTGGCAAAATTTCCATATCATGATGCCATGGTGAAATCTTTCTCCAAGCCAAGGAATATAAAGTGCAGCAATGAATCATGCACACTGTGTTCATGATGTGCTAATGTTTTGCAAAGGTCATAAGTTACACAGCTTATTTTTATGCAATAAAATGCAGCTTATTAAGTCCTAAATATACAGCGAACAATAATTTGACCGCAAATATAAATTGCAGACCATCTGACCAAAAGCCGACCACGCTTGCGTACACCAGGCCTGAAAGAGGAAACACTGCTGTAGGTCACTTTGGATACAAGTGTCTGCTAAATGATACTAAAACACACTTATAATTCCACAAAGTCTATTTTCTTAAACGTTCTGCCTGTAAAAGGATTTACACCAATAAGGTAGTATCAGTTCCTATACACAGGGATCTAAAATAAATCCCTTTTTTACCAATCCTTTGGTATAAAAAGACCCAAAAAGAATTGGATGCAATTTGGAAGCTGAAAAAAAACAAGAAGGACGTGGAGTTAGTTTATCTACAGCATTGAAACTGCCAGTGAAATTTTTGGACCATGAAATTCTCATTTGTTCTGCACGCCTTACATCAAATGGGACTTCAAGGCCAGGTCTGCTATGGCTGACTTAAGCAATAAGCCACGAGAGGCCGTGGTTTACAGTGATTTTATACCATGGCCCGGGTGAATACTCGATTCTGATTGGCTGGAGAGGTCTGCATTATTTTTCGATAACATGCCCGGCTTATCACCGGTCTAAAAATAAATGCGCTAAAGGAAACGTTAATAACTGTCAACTTGGACCGTTACTAAGGTCGTCTCTACTTTCTGGAGTAACAGGGTAACGTTGCCATGTCGTTACTAAAATCGTCTCTATTTACTGGAGTAATAAGGTAACGTTGCCATGTCGTTACTAAGATCGTCTCTATTTACTGGAGTAATAAGGTAACGTTGCCATGTCGTTACTAAGATCATCTCTATTTACTGGAGTAATAAGGTAACGTTGCCATGTCGTTACTAAGGTCGTCTCTATTTACTGGAGTAATAAGGTAACGTTGCCATGTCGTTACTAAGATCGTCTCTATTTACTGGAGTAATAAGGTAACGTTGCCATGTCGTTACTAAGATCATCTCTATTTACTGGAGTAATAAGGTAACGTTGCCATGTCGTTACTAAGATCATCTCTATTTACTGGAGTAATAAGGTAACGTTGCCATGTCGTTACTAAGATCGTCTCTATTTACTGGAGTAATAAGGTAACGTTGCCATGTCGTTACTAAGGTCGTCTCTATTTACTGGAGTAATAAGGTAACGTTGCCATGTTGTTACTAAGATTGTCTCTATTTACTGGAGTAATAAGGTAACATCTATGAATCTCATGTTAACTGATTGCGTTCCAGGCATTAGTCAGACCCATATATTTCTCTGGTCATTTGCCATTTGTTTACAGGAACACAAAAAGAAGTGCAAGCTAAAAGTTGTACTTTTGAGATAGAATTACCCCAAAATATGAATAAACACCCTTATATTTTTAATGATTCGCAAGGTATAAGCGGCATAATCCCTTATATAGAACAGCTAGGGGGCGCTGTTCTATACTCACTGTAAGTCACGGCCTGAAGTTGGTTCTATAGACTACCTAGTAAGATTTCACAAAATAAACCCACAGCAACATAAAATGCGATAATTTATTGAAAACCAATCATCATTCTTCTGACAAGCAATATAGTTCCTCAAGACAGCAAAATGGTTGCCAAGCAACACAGGCTAGCATACAGGCTTTAGCATACAGGGACATTAATACTAAAAATGAAATGTTATGCGCTCAGAGGTGTGTGTTTATAGAGTATTTTACAAGGGCTTCGAGCCAATCAGCATCAAGGACGGGAACTATCCGTTTTATAAGAGCTGCTTTTAACTTGAGGTCTGACACCGTGCTATGGATACATCTCTTCGACAAAAACAGATTGCTGTGACGCAGGCAAGTACGCATGTTTATCCGGCTCCATGTTTCTATACAACATGACAACATGGGGAGAAACCATGGGGGCCAATTCAGGGAGCAGGTGGAAAACACACAAGCCCTTTAGCACTGTGGACTCATCCCGTGTTCCCTGCCCTCCAGGGTGATTAGGACAGCAAGCGCCACCGCACACGTCTTCATTTGAGTTAGAATCTGTTAGCTAGTCGCCTGCGTGCAGACGTTATTGTCCACACGAGACAGTATAAAGAGCTGGTGTGTGTGTGTGTGTGTGTGTGTGTGTGTGTGAGAGCACAACTGTTCATGTGCCTGTGTGTGTGTTTGTATGTGTGTGTGTGTGTGTGTATCAGCATGTATGTGTGTGTGTGTGTGTGTACATATGTGTGTGCGTATGTATGCCTGTGTATGTGCATTTGTGTTTGTGTGTGTGTGTGTGTGTGTGTGTGTGCAGTCACATCTGTGTGAGCGTTTGTGTGCGTCAACAGCATTAAGCAAAATAAAGTAACCAGGGGGGATTACATTGTGTGGCTTGCTTAAAACAATTACTGAGGTAGAAAAGACAGCAGAGAGGATTACTGTGAGCTGCAGAACAATAGTGAGCAGCAGCAGGGGTATAAACACAAGGCTGGACAGCAGAGCCCCGGTGATGGCACCAGTAAATCACCAGTGGAATCACCAGTGAAGACACTCGAGAATTCCCTCGTGAAGGCACTCGTCAAACACCGATGAAATCACGAGTGAACCACCAATGAAAGCGCTAGTGAAAACACTCGCGCTCGAGGAACAGGTTAAAACAGGTTTTTGAAAGTGGTTTGGCCCAACGATGGCTACTCGACCAGACCAGAAGAGTGGAGATGGAGACACAAAACACAGACATGAAAAGAGGTAGCTGGACACAAAGAGACAGAGAGAAAAAAATATAGATGCCGGGATCGAGTGAGACGTGCAAAGAGAGCCGCATGTCAAAACAAAGTGAGAGAGAGAGAGAGAGAGAGAGAGAGAGAGAGAGAGAGAGAGAGAGAGAGAGAGAGAGAGAGAGAGAGAGATAACAATACAGGGTTATGTGGAGGCAGAGAAAGAAACAGAGACATGAAGACACTGAGTTGGAAGAGACACAGTAGAACAAGCATATATATATATATATATATGAAGAGTTCAGATGCAAAAGCCTCTAAACGCCACCTCCGTCAAAAATGAGATAAATATATAGAGTGACTGCTCTCCGCACGTAGCATATGGTAATCAAATCATTTCGCGTCAAAACCCGCAAAATACCACTCTTTTCCTGGTCTGAAATCTCGATTTGTAGGCATAAACCTCTAAACGCCACTTCCCTTTGGCAGCAAAAGCCGCTACGTTCCGAGAACCAATCACAACGCAACACGGAATCATGTGACTTCACCCAGTTTCAACATGGCGGCGCGCTGAGGAGCCGGCTTAGATCGCTTCTAAGATAGATTATAGATCATATAGATAGACTCTTTATTATATTATTCTTTATTATTTATTTATATGCTTTATCTTTATTATAGATTATAGATATATCCTTCCTCAGATCGCATAGATGCGCGATCTATGCGGATGCATAGATGCGCGATCTATGCGGATGCATAGAGATGCGCGATCTGAGGAAGGCCAGACGGCCGAAACATTATCGCCGTAATAAACTACCGACATTGTTCTCAACTCGGAGTGTGCGGCAGCTCTCTCCTTGTACTGATCTTCTCTCTCAGTTGCTGCACCTCACATTTGGTGTGTGTTTGCACCTCTCCTTTCAAGCATGGGGAGTATTGTCAGTTCGTTGTGGTCTCTTTAAAAAAAAAAAATCAGATTTACGTCTTTTCTCTTATATACATAGGCCTACTTGATTATATGCCAAATGTTTTTGAACGTAATAAGCTTTTTTAATTAATGTAATGAGCTTTTTTTTATAGTTGAATCTGATGCCCAAACATAAGAAATTAACTTACTTGACCACTTTTAACTTTTTTTATTCATGTTTTATTTTTTTATATAATTTATTGTTATTCCATCATTTACATATAATATAATAATAATATAAATATATAATATATATAAGTGATTTTACTACTTTTGACTATGTCTTCTCCAAATATGTGGATTTAGAGGTTTTTGCCAAAAAAGTACCGGTGGATTTAGCTGTTTTTGACGCAAAAAAAAAATGTATTTGGTAAAAACACATAAAAAGACTAAAGTGACATTTTTGAAAAAAAAATGTTTTATTCATTAACTAATAACCTTATCATTTTCATTAAAATAAAATGACTGAACTTGAACATAGAAGCCTGATAAAAAATGGTCATTTATAAGAAAAGTGGTCAAACGGATTTAGAGGCTTTTGCATCTAAACTCTTCATATATATATATATATATATATATATATATATATATATATATATATATATATATCAACAGCCCCTTGCTTTTCATGCGCACTGCACTCTGCCAGCATTGAGGCGGGAGAAGAGGGATTGGCAAGAGAGGAGGGAGAGGAGGGTGGCCAGAGCTTCGAAGCCCATAGCATTGTGGGTGAAGCATCGCCAGTTTAATAACACCATTGCAGGGGGGGGGGGGGGGGGGGGGGGGGGGGGGGGGGGGGGCAGGGTTTTGGAGATGAGGCAGGCTTGGTTGCTCACATAAGGTCAAATAAACAAACATACAAAAGACATATCCAGTCCAATTGAATCCAACCTACAAATGACAGGCATTCATGTACAAGTGTGTGTGTGTGTGAGTGTGGGGGGGGGGGGGGGGGGGGGGATGCGGTGAAAAAAATCTGAAATAAAAAAATCCAAAAAGAATGAACACATTAAGGTGGAGCAGTACTACAACCAGCAGGCATCCCACCCAGCCGACTAACAAAACGGGAGAGAGAAAGAGAGAGAGAGAGAGAGAGAGATACACATACGGGTGGACAAGGGGTCACGTGTCGGAGGGGGAGGGGGGGGGGGGGGGGTTAGTGTGAGGCGATGGGCCTCTCTGCTGGGTTTAAGGTGTTGTACAACGCGGTGAGGTGACATATACTGACCTGGCCGTGAGACAGCACTAGTGGTGGTGGGTTCAAACATTGCTACAGTAGGGGGAGGGGATAGGGGGGGTAGAGGGGGGGGGGGGGGGGGGGGGAGGGAAAAGAGGGGGGAAAAAAGAGGACATTTATGTATTATTAACAGAATGGAGACACAAAGAAAAGAAAAAGGGGGAAAGGGGGGGAGGGAGGGGGGGGTATAGAGCATGCGTGGAGACGGAGAAAGAACGGGGGGGGGGGGGGGGGGGACATGACGCGCCCTGGTGCATTATGGTCTGGCTAAGATGCTCCTCGTGGGGTGAGGATGGACGCTGCATACCGACCACATTTTAAATGGAGGTGGTGGTGGTGGTGGGGGGGGGGGGGGGGGGGTGCTAGAGACATCCTGGAAGGGGCGAGTGGGGGACTTGGATGAAAGGCTCAAAACTTTTCACCGCATCCCCCCGCGTCCCGTCCTGCAAATGCTAATGGACTGTCCGTCTCTCACGCCGGCGCGGTGAGATCACACTGGGCTCAATTAACGGCCATAATTTAATCTGCAACTGCTGGGCACTGCTTTAATCACATCACTTTAATCGGATTCTCACTCAG